>PDNA01000015.1:0-280542 GCA_002573605.1 Polytolypa hystricis UAMH7299 | reverse complement strand
AGGGGGGGGGGAGGGAGAGAGAGAAAACCAGAAGGTATAGAAAAAGGGGGGGGAGATGTCCACCCTATCTTTTAGTTTCAAAGAACATAGAATGAAACACGGAAGGAAACAAGGGGATATAAAAGAACGTTTACCTAGGAAGAATGTTGGAATAAAGAAGAGGAAGAAGAAATTTGGATATTCTTAACGCCCTGTCACCCACATGGAAGAAGAAGAATGAAGGAAAAAAGAAAAAGCCGATAGAAGGGGAAAAGGAACGAGGCCAAAAGAGAGAGCGAGAGAGAAGTCGAGAGCGGGGGAAAAATCAATGAGAGAGAAGCAGTATGGTAGGTAGGTATTTATTCGCCTTTGAACAAAAGAAATAGCAAGAGGTGAGAGAGAGGGAGAGAGGGAGGGATGACCTTATAAAAGAAAAAAGGAGAAACAAAAAGAAGAACAAAACTTCATGGCCTGTTCGATTTCCCCGCAAAGCAATTTCATAGGTCTAAGCTTCTGTAGACACCCCGTCCACCGCGTCCATATCCATATAACCCATCCATCCAAGACAGCCTATCTACTAGCCACTCGTTATAGGTCAATTAAGCTTCCACCTTGCTGACCCTGCTGCGCATATGCCGGCTGCGGTTGCCCAAATGGATTATGGCTCTGCTGTGCACCGTATCCGCCCTGCTGCTGCTGCTGTTGCTGCATTCCCGGATGCATGCCCGTGAACTGCTGGCTGAAGAAGGGATTGTTCCCCGTTTGGTTCTGTCGTAGGCGATCGAGGCCCTGACCAGCTGAGTTGACAAACACGCCAGGCGTGGTGTGTTGTGCCGGGATACGTAAATCGCCCACGTTGCCAAAGGTATCCTGGCCGTCACCCGTGGCAAGAAGCGCATTGAGGCGCGCGTGTTGCGGGTTCTGGGATGCGGGGGGTGTGCTGGTTTGTTGCGGAGCGTGGAAATTGGCGATCGGGTTTGGCTGCGTGGGAGTCATGAATTGAGTAGCGGTTCTGTGTTCCACGAGGGTGTTAAGGGATGGTGGGCCAGGCTTCGGACCAGCTGTCTGGGGCCGGTTGAAGGAAGTAGCGAATGGGTTATTGGAGCCTGTCGGGGTAGGCTTGAGCGCATCAAACGATTGTTGTTGGCTGTTCGTGGCCCAGGGGTTATTGGTACCTGCGTGGAGGAGATTGTTATCTTGCTGCGGTTGCTGTTGCTGTTGTGGCTGGCCAAAAATATCGTTTCCATATGGGTTGTTATTGAATGCGGTTTGCTGTGGCTGTAGAGCTTGTTGAGGCTGTAAATAATTCGCCTGCTGCTGCTGCTGCTGGAATTGTGACGGGTCAAATCCTGTGGGTTGCGTTTGGAAGCCATTGTTGAAGCCATTGGGATAACCTGTCTGCTGTGGTTGGAACCCTGTAGGTTGCGAATACTGGTTATTCAAGAAACCAGTGGACATCGGTTGCTGCTGGTCAACGGGGTTGCCAAACCAATCGACTGCGACCTGCTGCTGGTAGCCCTGGTTATATCCCGTGGCTTGGGGTTGGGGGGGTTGAACAGGGGCGGGAGTATCATCGAAGAGGGAATTAGCATTGCTCGCTTCCAGTTCGCGTCTCCGAAGCTCTTCTTCTTCCTTGCTGAGCCTGATTGCCTTTGCAAGGTCGTCGTCTTCACCAACGTTTCCTGTATTCTGCTCCCGTCGCTTTCTATCCTCCTCAGCCTCGTGCTTGCTTGCTTCTATAGCCAGGCGGTATTCCGCATCATCTTCATCGTCCCGTCTAGGGCGCTCGCGTCTCTGGGGCTCGCGTCTCTGGGGCCGGCGTCCCGGCTCACTTCCACCAGCGAAACCATGTATGCCGTCATCAATCCCAGTAACTCGCGATTTCCATAATTTTCTATCCGATCGCTCGCTCCGCAGACGATCCTCATCGTTGACCAGAGCCGTCAATTCTTTTGCGGAAACACGCACTGCATCCCTCAGTGTCAGTGAATTGATTTCATTATAACCATGTGTCGACAGGCGAACTGACCATTCTGTCCCACATCCCTGCCATCTTCATCAATATACTGGAATTCGCGTAGTGTCTTGATGATATAATTGTTCTTTCTTGCCCATGTCACCACCAACTCAGAACCTTCATGAAGACAATAATCCAAGACTTTCAACGACTTCAGCACATGTCGCCAGTTCTTTCCTTTATCGTTTAGTCGCTTATCCAACATATCCATAATCTCGTAGAAATCGGTGGGACTGCGTAAAGGACTCAAGTCAGCCGATTTTCTCCCTTGTGGCGATTGTCTTGTAAGGATGGTTTGGAATCATACTTATTGAAGGTCATGGCCGCGATCTCCGCCATCTCGGTACCCGTTGGGCCCCAAGGATCATTGCTCGTTGCTATATTCATAGAGCGCACCAGTCAGTGATCCAGTTTGCCACAAGGTTTCGATAAAAAAAGGGATGTGGGTGACCGGAGCGAGCATACCATTTCGAACTTTGACCTGTACTGACGAGTACCCCTTCGTAACATTCTTCACACTCCTCACAACTCTCGACATCTTGAATGGTATAAAGTCTTCCCGGTTGGGAAGGACAACGTATGAGGTGGGTGTGTCTCAGCAGAGAAGTCGGGCGGGAAGCGCGGTGGTAGATCGTTGCAATCAAAAGATGACCCGGGGAAAATAGCGGCTTGAATTCACACAACCAGCGAGCGCCACTATCATTCAGTGCTGGGTTAGTCACGTATTCGTTTGCTCTCGGGAGAGTTCCAATCCCCCCTGCTGCAGAGAGTGAAAATGATGGCCGGGGTATGTGATACCTTAAAAAATAATGTGACCAGGAACCGGCGGACCAAACGTGGGGTGGGAAAACCAGTTTCCGGCGAGCTTGTTTCCCGTGTGTCCTGAGCTTTGCTTGCTCTTCCTTATATTAACTTGTTCTTTTTTTCTTTCACACCGCTCTCTTTGGTCAAAGTGAAAACAACCGAAAAGACAGAGAAATCGGTAGTTATATGCTCATGCGTTCACGAGTTCCTGGAATCGTTCGTGGATATCCGGGGCGGCGGCGATAGGAGTCGCAACGTCGCGCAAAGGGGGGGAACTCCGCAAGTGTCAACTCCAAACGGGGGTTGGTAATATCCCAGGGAGTGGGTCAAAGAGGAGTGGGCAAGCTAGTTGTAGATAGTAATAAATAGTAGTTGGTAGTCAGGAGGAAAAACCCGGAGTTCAAATCTCGCAATGGGACCTTTTTAGTACGTAGTTAGTAGTAGCTAAGTTTTCCCGCTATCGCACGTGTCTGCAGAAATGGAAAACTGCGGGCGGGGGCTGGGCTGGGCGGGGAATGGCGAGTAACCACGGCGGGATAGAAGAAGTGATGAAACTGTCTCGAGGAACGGATGGTGATGGGGGAATGCCGGGGGATTGACAATGAGAGAAGTCAAGTAGGAACATGAGGGATGGATGGAATGGATGGAGGATGATGATGCTGGAAGATGCCCCGGCCTGAAGTGGCTTAGCGTGGCTGTTGAGCCTCTGCGCAAACGTAATCGCCGCGGAAGAATGTTGACTAATGCCCGGTGTGGCGGTACACGGCGGTTAGTCAGGATCTACTATACTACATAGTAGTAACTTGTCATAATTATCACTGATGCTTGAGCTTGTTAATAGAAATTCTTTACTCCGTATTCTAAATCTAATCCTCTCTGCTTCCCTCAATTAATATTTATTATTATTAACTTTTTTAACTTCTCTTTTTATTACTCGATACAAGTTAGTAGCTGTCTAGAGCTCTTCGCCCTACTCCTGTGACGGTACTATGTACCTTGCCCACACTCAGTCCGATTCTGATGGACTCTTCAGATGCCAGACGATCAAAATAATAATCAAGAAGGGAACCATAGCTCTCCCGGGCATAGTCTGCGCTGGTATGGTTCAACATATCGAGAAGTTCCGTCGAGTGTGGATTGGCCGTGTTTAGTGGGTTAGGGCCTTCTTTAGCAGAACCATGTTAGCTAGCTTTGCCGGTCAAAAAGTGAAAAAGGATAACTTACAAGCGAAAGCTATTAACGGTGCAATCCCTGATGATGTGGTAGCCAATGGAACAGGTCATTTCCAAGAGGCCAGTGGTAGGCGCGTTCAGGACTGTATAGCTCTGTCCAATTTCCTACAGTTCAGATTAGCAGAATCTTTGAGATTGCCTTGCATAAGAATTATGCAAATAAGCAGGTATATGACCAGTGATATAGGTTGAGCAACAATATAATCTAAGCATTTGTCATCTTGTCAAGGTTTCGGTGCGAATCAAGATTGCCCTCCTTCATCTTTGCATCTTTTTATAAAAAAACATCTCAATACTGCTCTGCTCCTCCGCACACAACAACATCACCAAGTCTCAGTAGACTCGAAGTGCTCATAATTCTTTGGATGTATGAATCGCCAGTAGATATCATCGAACGCAAAACTATAAGTTGCTGCAAGGAAAACCCAGAAATTGCCATTTTCAACTGACTGAACCATAAGTTCGGAGAGGCGGGTTGACTTAGGGACGGTGTCACTTTCGGTCAATTCATTCTCGCAATCCCGCAAAACCTCCAGAAAGATCTTCTGGCAAAACTTGTAGTGAGCTAAGAAGTCATCAATTCCAGCATCCTAGGTCTCTGGGCGAGCTAGCAACAACTAACACGGAGAGCAATGGGAAAATTCAGCTGGGGCAGCGTAGCAAAACTCCCAGTCTATAACAGCGCGGATGCGGAGATTTTCGTCAACAAGCACATTTGAAGGGCGTAGGTCGTCACAAAACAACGGAAACGGGCTATTGTTATACTTATTGGAGAATTTGCGAGCAACTTGGCGAAATAGGCAGCGTGCAATTTATTTCTTCCGGCAGTCATCCTCATCTGCAACTGCGTCATTGCGCTGTGTCTCAAGATGATGAAGATGGTCGTCAGCCAGAGACACAAAATATGTGGTTGCGTCTGGAAAGAAGCTTTGAGAGAGTCTTTGGGGGGGAAGTTTCCAAGCCCAACCAATTCATTCATATTAAAAGTCACAGCCCGTTTCTCAACTAACCAGCCTCCTGAATCGTCTCGAACGAGGCCACCAATAGCTGGAAATTGACATCTATACAGCTCCAGGAATATTTCTGCCATGCAACGGTAGGCTCGGCGTAATGTATAATGTAGTGATACTGATGCCTAGATCCAAGGTCGACAGTACCATGGCGTTTTGTGAAGCCCTGAGATACTCAGATAACACCTTTCCCTCAACAAACTCCAATAACAAATACGGACCCACTACAGAAGGGCCACTTCCCAATACGCGAGGATCGGAATGGAGGGTTTATGGGTGATATATTCCATCACAGCAATCTCATCGTCAAGCTTCTCTCGCCGAAACATCGACCTTCCGAGAGCAGGAAACCGGACAAGCACATCAGGTCTCTCTCTGAACTTGACTCTGTAACAACGATTGAACAAGCCTTGGGAGTGATGCATGGCGTCGACTGGTTCGCGGCCAAGATGCTAAAATGCAAGCCTAGCAGCCAATTCATCGGTTTTGAATTTATCCAAATGTCTCATCCACACAATGAACAGGGCGTCACTCTGCTTGCAGGCCGCCATGTCGGTGTCCATTGTGGTATTTGGCAGATGATGTCTGTTGTTGCTAGGGTGTAAAGGTGGGTGGGTATTTATATCGTTCAAAGCAACGCGGGCGAAATATTGTCTAGAGGTCAAGCTCAGGAGGGGAGCTTTTGGATGCGCTGTCCAAGTTAGCTCTCGCGTAAGCGGTGGGTGTGTTGCCACATAAGCGTGGACCCGTCAATGAACTTCTCAGGTACTCAGGGTTCGGGGATTGCGGCAAGGTATACCGCTTCATATGGGGTGCTCCTAGGTAGTAGGAGGAAGGGTGAATCTCAGGAACCAGGTTCATTGATTATGTCATACACAGTCCCAGGCGCCTATTGGGCAACTGTGTGGGTCAGAGCGTCTATTCCCTAGCGTGTAATAAGCGCGAAACGACAATATATGAAGAGAAGAACTCCAATCTCTGTTCAATCCTTTGGAACTGAAAGAGGAAACCTTTAATGCAGGAAGACACAAAGTTTGTTGGGCAGATATCAATATGTCTCCTCTGACATGTTCTCTCTGCTCCATTTGTCGCTCTTCCGAGTGAGAGGGCCTTGAGGACTAGTTGCTAATCACCCTGAGGGCTCCCTACCACTCTTTGGGGAATACATTAGGCCTAGAGATGATATGGACAGCCCCATGACTGTAACCCCTTTCAGGGGGTGAACAGAGGGTGGAAGATTGGTTTCCATTCCGGTTCCCAATTCCTCCCCTCCAATTTGGAAACACAACTGTAACCCCCGAGGAAAATCAACAATATTCTCACAAAGACATTGAAACATGTGCAACGAAGAGAAACAATCTTGATGTATATATATATATTTCATCCAGAACATAAACAGCAGAAAAACAAAGGCTAAAAAAAAAAAGAGAAAAGAAAATAAAAGGTAAAAAAACATAATCATCTATCCGCTCATCTTGTCGCAGCCTCCATTTCTAAAGCAATATACTTCTCCTCCGCCCCCTTGATGCACTGTATATTTGCACCCAACTTATTAATCGTCTCCACATACTCGTCGTACGGATTCGAATCAAACACAATGCCGCCACCAGCCTGGAGATACGCTACACCATCCTTGACCATCATCGTGCGCAGTGCAATACACGTATCCATCGCGCCATCAACAATCGTCTGGCCATCCGCGCTGGAATTGTTGTAGCCAAAGTACCCCACCGCACCAGCGTACACGCCTCGCTTCTCCCCTTCCATCTCAGCAATCAGCTCCATGGCACGCACCTTGGGCGCCCCACTAACCGTACCAGCAGGGAAAATTGACCGAAAGGCGTCAAAGCGCGTCTGATCTGGGCGCAGCACGCCCGAGACTTGCGACACCAGATGCTGCACGTGCGAGAACTTCTCGACAACCATTAGTCGATCAACTTGTGTGGTTGCTGGATCGCAAACACGATTCACGTCATTTCGTGCGAGGTCGACGAGCATGACGTGCTCTGCGCGCTCTTTTAAGTTGGCGCTCAGTTCTGCTGCGAGTCTGGCGTCTTCTTCGGGAGAGACGCCTCGTTTCACGGTCCCGGCAATAGGGTGCGTGATGATCCTCCGTTTCTCTTCTTTCACGAGAAGTTCCGGACTGGCGCCCACGAGCTGGAAGTCATCGCAGTCGATATAAAATAGGTAAGGCGAGGGGTTGACAGTGCGGAGATGGCGGAAGAGGTTAAATGGGTGAAGTGACGTGGGACGCGCAAGTCTCTGTGATGGCACAGCCTGGAAAATGTCACCTTTGACAATATGCTCCTTCATGCGTTTCACATGTCGCTCATATCCCTCTTGGCCAATGTTGGAGGTATACTCTTGGTTCCGCGTAATAGGTGGTTGTACAGGAAGCTGAACTTCAGGATCCAGCAGCCGGCCAATTGCCTGCTGCACAACATCCTGACATCTCTGATACTCCGCCTCCAGATCCTTTAACTCTACCGGAACGTGCATGTATGTTATGACCTTGACCACCTGGAAGAAATGATCGAATGCGATAATCGTGTCAAACAGCATAAACAACGACTCCGGGACACCGAGCACATCCTTCATCGGCCGTGCAGTCTTGGGTTCAAAGTATCGCACACAGTCATATCCCACATAGCCGATGGCACCACCCGCCATCGGCGGCAACCTTAAACCCGGTATCGTCGCGACGCGGAACTGCGAAAGCTCCTGTTCAAGGAGAGGCATGGGGTCGCAAGCGGGGCCATGGCCGCGACCGGTTTTCAGGACTTTCTTTGGATCTAGCGGGGGAGGTTAATCGTCAGTTTGGACCGTGCTCTAAAGAGCATCACCACATTGAAAGGGGATTATATGCACATACCAGCACCGACAAAACTATATCTCCCAATAGTCTCCGTAGTCGCCGCACTCTCGAACAAAAACGACAATTTCGATCTTCAATGCTCCGAAAAGAACAATAGATCAGCAAAAAGTTCGGCGCAAATTACACGCGCACATGCCCCATTGACAAGCATCATGCTAGCCAAAACCCCGCGTGGAAAACAAAAACGCAATTGACTCCCCCCCATCCCGCATCCCTCCCCCCCCAAGAAATCAAACTCACTTATTCGCAATCTTCAAATACGCCAGCGTAGGTGTGAGTAAGTCCGCAGGTATCGACGCGGTAACAGGGACGAGATTAGGCGGGTGCGCCGAGCCTTGCGATTGGGACAGGACATCTCGAATTGTGTCGAGGGTGGGTTGTGTGCTAGCCTGAGCGCCCAAAGAAAAAAGGAACAAAATTGAACCGTTAGCCAGCTAGCTTTTTTTTTCTTTCTTTTTTCGGAAAAGGAATGAGTAAGTAAACGTACCCGGGGCGTCATGTTGGGTGTTCGAAAAATCGTAGGATGTAGCGGGGGAGAGAAAAAATTGATGAAGTCACTAACTACTGTGTCCCGCCCAAGCGTGAGGGGAACAGATATGTAATGTACTGTCGATCTCTGGGTCGTTTCTGCACCACCAAGCGGGGTGTGAATTAAAATAAAAAGGTAAGAGAACGTGTCCGTGAAGGAGAGAACACGAAGCCAATGCGGAGGGGAATTGCAGGTGAGAGTGTTCAATGTGGCACGAACAAATAAAAACACAGAAGTTCTTCTTCCCGCCAATTATTTATGACTGACTCCTCCCGCCCTGTCGAAGTCCTTGTCTCGGTGTGTAATTTTAATCTTTCACCCTCAAAACGGCATGTGTAGTGAATAACTTACTAGTGGTATCTGCGCAGAGCTTATGTCATACCTACTACTTTTACTAGTAAGTGTGTTACCCCGCAACTAGCTGGAAGAAGACTAGTGGCCGGGCTAGTCCGCCCAGCTCCTTCCCCCAACGATTCGGCAGCAAACAAAAGAGCTGCCTCGAAGAACTTGAAACATCGCATACATCCTCTTACCCGGGCACATACATGTACATACATACCTGGGTACATGACCTCCTTATCCCTCAGGTATCAAGGCATCCTTCCGGTCCAGCGTGATAACTAAGAAAAACACGGAAGCCCGACTGAGCGAATCAGGTAGCAGTCACAGCCATCATCAATCCACAGGCAGACAATCAATCTTTTCTATATATCGTTCCCCTTCCTTCATTTTTCTCTCTTTTCGTCGCTTATTATAGCCGCCGCCCATCGCGCTTCATCGCAAAGGATTTTCGTTTATTAAGATAAGAAGCTATTATTCGCAAACAAGTGACACGAAACAAAACCAGACAGGACACGTATATATTTCCGCTGTTCATTAAATAACCAAGGATAAAAGTTCCACCACCGAGCTCCCCCGTGACACCATTACACCAAAATAAATAAAAACGAATTATACCTGTCCATGAAGGAGGAGTCGGCTGGCTCCAAAGGCTCCGTGCATTGCGCTGTACAACCACAGACAAAAAAAAGCAAAAGAGAAAACTATGGACATCCCATCACCGCCGTTCAGCGCCCATCCAGTAATATCCCCATCCCTTCCAGACTCCGCCATTGATATTGGCAACACCAAAAATGACAACGACGACCAAGAGCCCGACACAATATCAGAACGCCTATTCCATCTCGCAGACCTGGCATCTACCTTCCATCCTTCCTCCCATGAAGCAACAGCGCCGTCTAGGAACTATGATAGCACAGCCATCCATCAACATTTGGACATCGTCGAGGAAATTCTCCGCAACCGGCATCAGCATGAGGAGGCTGCTCACAGCAACCCAAAGAGGCCAGCCCGAAT
Source organism: Polytolypa hystricis UAMH7299 (assembly GCA_002573605.1). Lineage (NCBI taxonomy): Eukaryota > Fungi > Ascomycota > Eurotiomycetes > Onygenales > Polytolypa > Polytolypa hystricis. The sequence goes on along the minus strand of PDNA01000015.1, from coordinate 270,740 downwards.
TGCTGCCAAGGATTCCGCCGATTTGAGGCAGGATCTTTCTGTCCTGTTGAGAGATCTGACAGCGGTGACCGGCGCAATGCAGCAGCGAAGAGGGGACCTGTTTCACACCAACGCTCTTGTCGTCGCAAAGTGCGAAACTCTACGTAACCGTATTTTAGAATTGGAGGTTGAGGTAAAAGACCTGTAAGCTATTTCCCCCCTCCCACCCAAGTTCAATTGGTCTTGTAGGCAAGCCACGGAATGGGATCATATCCAAATAAGGCCTTTCCAAATGCAAAAGGTCCACCAACCGATATCATGATCGAAGAACCTGCTAACCAATCTGCATTAGACAAGGCGACCTGCTCGAACATGAGGTCGAGGTGGAAGGCCTGCGAGGAATGGTTGGGGCACTTGAGAACTGGCTGGCAGGATGGAAAGAGCAGCGTGCGTCGCAGAAATCCGGGCGAGGCTCATCAAGTAAGAAACCACAGAGGAAAAAGAGCAAGGCTGTAGACGCTAGAGAAGAAGACGATAATGATTTATTGATCGAGGGTATAAACGCATGGATGCGAGGGTGGAAAGATGCTGAAGATGCATTTCGGATTAGGAGCCGCATGCGTGCGGAGAGGAGGAAAAGAAGGAAGACGTGAGGGAAGCGCTGTCCTTACGCTCATGATGTGCCTCCCAGCCATGATAGCCTGATGGGCGGCCGGATGAGAAAGCGCCTGTCAGCGCTGCTGGGTGGGCACCTCTCGAGGCAGAACATTGTCCAGGAGCGATATCCCGCAATATTCTCAAAATGTTGACACCGGAAGGCACGACAACCAATCGATTGCTAGCCAGTGGCCTCTGGTGTAGCAACGCTTATTCGAGACTTCTCCACTCAACATTGATCTGGATTGCTAGGTGGAGTAGGCTCTAGAAAGTCTCACGTTAGGGACATGCGAAGTACACCGTGTAACTTGCGCTATATGGCAAATTTAAACAAGGTGTAGGGACTGATTCAGGTCTGCTCATGGCATTGGATGCCATAGTCGAAACAATCAACGAAGTGGGAATCTCTGCAGGTCAACAGGCGAGAACTGAGGTTCGCTATTTGGCTTCATAAGCCAATACAATATCGGCTCTCAAGCTTAGAGGCTTGTCTGCTAAGGAAGAATATATTGTTATCGTTGGAGGTTCACGATCGCCATCTACAAGGATATGTTAGTAAAACGTCATAAAGTAGAAATTAAAGCCTGTACATACCCTCTTTCCAAAGCCAAGAGCTAGTTTTTTGCCATCGCTATCCCACGACAAAGCGCGATCAAACGAGGAAGATTCAGGTTCATCCGCATTCATCGAAATGTCTTGCTTGTTGTCGCCTTTCGAATCACCATTAGATACATCCCACGTTGCCATTGGAGTTCCTCCACGCTCAGCATTCCAAATGAAGAGTTTGTCGTGCGTGGCTGCTGCAACTGCATATCCATCGGGGGAAAATGCCGAACTCAAGGCCGGACAAGATGGCCCGAGGTATAAACGATGAACACAGCTAATCCGTTTGGACTCGATATCGATTTCCCAAATTTTAACAGTTTCATCTATGGACGATGTTGCCAGTGTGAGCAATGTATTCTTGTGGGTGGAGTTAGGCTGTGATTGTGGACGAAGTTGGATTGAGGTGATGTCACCATGATGGGCTGCTGGAAGACCGAAATCGTGAGTTGGAACCCAGATGGCAGGAGTCTGGGTTGAGGCCGCCACGACCACGGGCGATCCCGTAATATAAGTGGCCTTTGCGAAGATCCAAGGGACTTCGCGGTTTTCTGAGTTGAATGTCTTGGACAGCTGAATGTTTGTGTTGGTTTGAAATTGATATACTGCGCCATCACCACTTGCGTAAACTTCATCGTCGCCCGACCAGCATACATCGTAAACAGGTCCTTTTACTGCCTGCGAAGGGAGAAAGTCATCTGGTCGTACACCCTGATCCCACAACGCAACCTCGGAATGTTCACCATCAGACGCCACTACGGCCATCTGCAGTCCACGGGGCGCCCAACGTATCTCTGTCACCATCCTTGGCACGTCGGGAAGTAGGTCTATGGCAGAACCTTGAGGATTATACATGACGATGGACCCCACCATATCACTATATGTCGCGACGGCTAGCAGAGTTCCTGCAGCATTCCAATCAAGCGCTGTGACGCATGTGCGACTTCCTTTGCTCTCCACCAACGAGTCATGTTTAGGCGCAGTTGAAGATGGATGGCCTGAAAATCTCCAGAGGCCTGAAAATCCTTCTCCGGCTGCGACAAGCGTTGTTGGATCATTCGGGCGCCAGAGAGTTTTCGTTACGTGGCCCTCACTGGCAACATCGATTAGGGTTGTATCCGGGGTTAGATCTGCCGCCTTGGCAGGAGCAATTTGAATACCAATGCTTTGTCCCGTTGTTAATGTATAGTTTGGCGTTACTGGTTCTTGAACTGAAGGGCCGTGCATTCCGATATCTCCATCAGCGTCCAAAACGGCCTCACTAGGTGAAGGCGACGCTGCGGGAGCCGGCGTTCGTTCCTTGGCGACTTCATGATGATCAATCTCCATGGGCGTCTCGTCAGGATGGGCTGGTATCTCCCCATTTTCGCTAATTTCAGGTTTGCGGGCTTTTGCCGGTGCAGGTTGTATGGGTCCGTCAGTCGCATGGCCGTTGGTCATTCCTTCTAAGGTAGGCTTATGCGTAGCTGGACTTGGTTGTGATGGTGCCTTGTCTGCATCTGTAGGAGGTGCGGCGGAGGTACCATCTTCTGGCGGGGCATGCGGTTGCATGGCCTTCGGACCAAAAAAGGAAGGTATTGGTTCTTCAGTCTTGAGATTTCCGGCCTGTAAATAGGATGGAATAGAGATAGTTAGAATACTGCAAGTTGAGCATGGCAAACACAAAAGCCTAAGGGGAGTGACAGGTCGACATGCCTGATCCAAGGAATTCTCGAGATCATAATACTGGAGGCCCTTTTGGACTAGGGTAATGAGCGCATGCGTTTTGATATAAGGCGCAAAGGGTAAGTTCTGCGGATCTGGATTCCAGGCGCGCTGTAGCATTATAGCAGCCTCTCCATGTCCTGCACAGGTAGGCGAGTCAGTAATGATTCCAAAGTAAACCTAACTGATGGACCAAAAAGCCAAGGTTTTCCACCACATACCAGATTCCTGCAGATACCTAGCCACGACCAGATGAGTTAGCATCCTGCTTCTCTTCCATTCAAATTCTAGACATGCCACTATGACTGAGACACTCACCTCCAGATCAAATAATTAACATGATGCGATGTAAGGCCGGCATATGCCATGGTGACGTGTGTAACCGCTGCGGCCGATAGCAGGGGATCCAGAAACAACACTACCCAAGCATACCACGACCTCTAAAAAAGCCAGTTGCGAGACGCCAACAGTGCGCACGAGGGACCGGAAAGGGAAGCGCGACTCAGGACAATGCGAGGTTGAAAAGTTAGCGACTCCACTGGCTTTTGTGGCGGTTGCGAATCTGGAGAAGCGGATGTTCAGGGACGGGAGAACCAGAATCTTTAACGATGGACGCGTCGAATCGGAGTGCGCCAGGTGCTTGGGGCAGGGATGGGGCCAAGCTTAGTGTTGTTTTAGACGAAGCTGGACTGGTCGTGAAATGGGAAAAATGGGCGGTGAATAGTTGGCTTAAGTCTAGAGAAGAAGCCTGAAGGGAAAAGGTGGACGTGAGAAATAAAGTGGGTTCGAGAACAAGAACCAGCGAGCGATGTTTCGGGCAGATTGGCGATTGGCAATGGCAACCGGGAAGCTGGCGTTTAGGCGTTAGTGGATTCCATGCCCAGACAGGCAGATTCAAGGCTCGGATGATTGTGGACACGGAACCCCAATAATGATAGGCTGATCATCTACGCAGGCTGGATAGTGAGGGCTCGGTTCTGCAAGCGTGGAGTCGCACACAGCAGTCCCAGGTCAAAGGGGGTCGCACAGCGAATAGGAAGGTAATGTTAAGCTTGGTGTAGTCAAGGGAAGAAAGAGGAGAGCTGAGCGCCGAGAGGTCTCTTGAAGCCACCAGATGCTGCTTGTAACTTGTAACTTGTAGCCTGTAGGGCAGCAGGGGCGGGATCTGGAGACTGGGGGTTTCGGCTAGCGGCTTTTTCTGGCGCCAACTGCGAATTTCACACTTATTAGCCTGCTGACCGTACCGTACGCTAATAAATTACACGGGTGGCGTAGGATAAACTGTATACCATATGGTTTTGTATGCGCTATACCTTCAACCCCACGCCTGTCATTTCCTTATTTTCCTACTACTTATGCACTCTTACACTTCGCTGGTAAAGCTGTCGCGATCACTCATGCAGTGTATACATATTTTCACTAGAGTTTATAGTAACACTAGCACGCCCAAGTGAGGCTTCCCCCGCTGGACAATGCACCATTAAGCGTGAACAAACTGTAGGGGCTGTGAATCTGTGGGTCGCGGAAATTAGCACCAGCAGATTGCATATGCAACATCTGCGAGTCCCAAGACTCCATTATTTCCATCGGGGTCACCTACGCCACAGCCTGTAAGCACTGCGGCTTGTGACCACAGTTGTTGGTGTATTCCTGGAGACTAGGATGAGCAAGACATAGCATGGTGATGGAGGGAAAGATGGAAAGAAGCACACACTTCTGACCATCAAGCACAGTGAATATCAACATCCTGGAGATCAACAATCTTGCCATCCTGGATAATCCTCCAAGGCCCCAGGAGCACAATTTTGCTGTAGAGATCCATGGCAGTATGTAAGTTAGTTTTCTGCTCCTCACTGATAGTTGGATCATCGATCATGGCCTGGAGCTCTTTGATGCGACCATCAACATCCCACGGGATTGGGATGGGACACAATGGGAGCGGGTAAAATGGTCGAGACATAGCTGGAAAATTGGAAATATCTCTGAGGTAAGGTACTATGTTGAAGGACAATGAAAAGAAGAGCGTTTGTTGCAAATAATGTATCTGTAGAAGCGGCAAACTCCTGGTGCTCTGCAGTCAACGTCCAGCGGAGATCCATCTTGAGTTATATCACGTGGCTCAAAGCCAACTTGGAGTGGCATCTGCGCAGTGCACAGCTAAAATAAACTGGCGGTAATATTGCGGCAAAGGACACCCTAGGAAAATAAATATTTCTAGCTTTCCTGGAGGCTGACACTGCACCACAGTCTGCTTGAGCCTTGTGGTGATAGCACGCTAGAGACCCACTCCTCGCACTTTGCAAACCTTAAATCTACCCCAGCCTGCGATTCCACGTGACCCAGGCAGATCTCCTGCCTGTCAAACAATGCAAAGCAATCAATCAATCTTTGGACCTGTCCGAGACTTAGAGCTCGTGTATCCTGAAGTGACCAGACAACCAGACGTAGCAAGTCAACTAATATTTGCCTAGACTGGCATACCTACCATCTAACGATATCAGACGGGCCCCACTTTTTCACATCTGCCTTCTTGAGGCATTGCAACACCAGCCATGGCTCTCCGAATAAACATTCCCCCTGTCACGCGTGCGATCCTCAGCGCCGTCTGCGCCCTCAGCTTTCTCCACGGCCTCGCAAGGTGGAGGTACTATGACAGCGGACTAGACCAGACTGTCCCTTACCTTACACTCGTCCCCGGGCAATTCTTGCTGTACCCTTGGACTCTGCTCTGCGCAACATTCGTCGAGAAAAATATCTTTACCGTCGCCATAACTGGTGCAACCGTCTTTTATGGAGGGAAATATTTAGAGCGGGCATGGGGATCTCGAGAGTTTGGGAAATTTATCCTTGTCGTAGCGCTGGTCCCGAATTTTGTTCTGGTATTGCTTTATATCTGTTATTCTGCGCTTACAGGCAACCCAACAGCCAAGTATGTTCCCCTGGGCCCCTTTATTTTCCAATCACCGCATTTTTTTCCATGCGCTGACACGTATGCGCCATGCCTTTTAGTGAGAGAGTGGTCTGTGGCGGAATTGCCATCCAAGCAGGTTTCCTTGTGGCCTTCAAACAGCTCGTACCCGAACACACCGTCACGATCCTTCGAGGCATGGTGAAGTCCCGTGTCAAACACTTCCCGGCCCTCTTCCTGCTCTTGAACGCAATCGGTATACTCCTGGGCACGGATGTCACATTTAACCTAAGCTGGGTCGGCTTGCTGGCTAGCTGGACCTATCTTAGATTTTACAAACGTCAACCCGATCTCTCTGGAACTTCAACCGACGCTTTGGGCATCAAGGGTGATGCAAGCGAGACTTTTGCTTTTGCCTGCTTTTTCCCGGATGCAGTGCAACCACCGATATCGTTTATCGCGGACAAAGTATTCTCGCTTCTTGTATCAATACGCATCTGCACACCGTTTTCCGCGGAGGATATCGCATCTGGAAACCAACAAGCACTGGCGCGCGGCGAGGCAGGACTACCCAGCCTCCTAAACAACCCGGCACGAGGAGGCATCAGAGGGACTGGCAAGAGAGAAGAGGCGGAGCGACGGAGGGCGCTTGCGCTCAAGGCCCTCGATCAGAGACTCCAAGCTGCCAGCGCAAGCAGAGCAGCACAGCAGCAACCCGCAACAACTTCTACACCACCACCACAACAGCCAACACCGCAACCTGTCGCGCCCGCTGTTGCCCCCGGCCAAAGCATGCTGGGTGAAACTAGCTATACGCCTGATAATTCGTGATAGGACTTTTATACACCTATCTGTCGGATCGCTATTAGCCTCGCAGCCGCCCTATCAAGGCCGTGGGTCTTGAAGTGATGCCATGAATTTCCTTTTTTCACCATGGACGGTGTACTCTATGAATGCCACGGTAATGGCCTAATTCTTTCGTCCGCATCTCTTTTCCTGGAAGTGGACTCCTTATGTTTTTCTCTTCTACGGTCTGTCAAGTTAAGCTTTTTTTTTTCTGCCAGTGTGCTATGTTTGTGGACCTACACATACCGTTCTATAACCCCGCTTTGGGGTGGGGGTTTCATTTTATCTTCCTTTACCAATGTCATATCCCAGCCATTTCCTCGCCGTGATATTCGTCATCTCGATATATACTTTTTATTTTTGTGTGTTTTTCTTCGCCTTATTACGATTCTAGCTTGGATATACCTTTTTTTTTGTAATCCTTTCTTCCCTCCCTTCTTGTGTTTTACTTTCCACATTTTATTGCTATTATTCTATGTGCTGGAACTCTGCTTGTTATATGTATGATATGTATCTGGCGAATAGCGAGCGATTGGGCGGCCCGCTAACGAGACCATGTCTAATATGTTCCCCCTTCCTGCTGAGACGATGTGTACGCTCTGGGATATGTAAATATATAACTGCTCTCTCTTTCAAGTTGTGTTTAGATGACTTGGGGTTCTAATTTCTCTGCGCATATATCATTTTCCACTCCCTGCTTCTTACCCACTGAGCCAGCGATTAAGACTTACCAACTGGAATTTCAGATGCTTAGATTCTATCTATAAACATGTCTAGATTTCTTTTTATTGGTACAGGTTTATTTTTTGTCTATCTATAGGTATTTCTCCCAGCATCACAATACTATAAAACACATCCCTCGATGGGAGTCCCAAGGGAAACAGAGAACAAGGAGCAAAAAGGTACAAAAAAAAAGAGGAAAACAATGTTAACTCCTTCCCACCCCTCCCAAAAAAAAAAAAAGGAAGCACATATCTAAAAAAGAGTATAAAATACAAGAGACCTGAAGATAGAAACAGGTGTCTAGGGAAGGGGGGTGTTATATAGATCCACCCCCCACCCCTTCCCAGGGGAAAAAAAATCCCATTTACTGCTCGTCCCTCAACTTCTGCACTGCATCCCTCGCCTCCTGCAACAACTTCGCCTGATCCTTCGACTTCTGCAGCTGCAGCGCCACGCGCTTGCGGTCCCTATCACTCTGCCTATCCTCCTCCATCAGCGTATTTTTATCCTCCATCTCTGACTTCGTCGCCTCCACCACAACCGCGCCCGTCAACTTCCTAAACTCCGACCAAATATCCTCCAACTGCCTATCCTTGACATTGATCACAGTGACATTCTCGTTCTCCGCGGGCTGTGGCGCAGCGGAGTCTGAGACGACGACTGTCTCATTCTTCTTTGCCTTCTTCGCGGCGGTAGCAGCTTCATTCGCCGCATTCACCGCCGCCGTCGCCGACGGCGTCACACTCTCCACATTCGCAGTTTTATCAAAGTATACCGACAGCAGAGCGGGCCCAGCCTGATCTTCCGTCTGATTCACCGTCATCGGGATAGCCGGGTTATGGAACTTTAGCCGCGGGAGACATTCGCGCCAGAACTTGCGCGCGCCCATGTGGCCGTCGTACATTTTGCGGGCATAGGTGAGGTGTAGGCGGGTTACGGGGCGGAAATTGGAGATGTTGCCCGTGGGCGAAGGGAGGATTGCGGCGCCGAGACCGGTGCGGATGTCGAGAAGCTGTTTTTTTGGTTGCAAAGGGCGGAAGGGGTTAGGTATTTTTAATTGTGTTTTTTTTTGGGGGGGGGATTGGGTAGGTGAGAAGACACTGCGGAAGGAGAGGGGAGGTGTTTCTTTTCGTGTGTAGGGGGGATTTCTTTTCGGGGCATAGGAGATGGGCAAGCCTGAGGTTGCTTTGGTGTAGGAACGGAGTTTTTCTTGTTTATCTATCACATACCCTCTGCACCAGAATAGTTAGTCAAGGTATTCCACAAAAGAGAAAAAAGACAACCTCATTTGCTATGTCTGAATTGCCATTGGTAAAAAAAAAAGTTTATCTCGGACTTACAGATTTCAATTTGCGCATCCGCTTAAGAATGGACGGCATGGTGGATTTAGGTGGTTCGACCCGTGTAGGAATATAGGATATAGAGGTATAAAGGGGAGGAGGGAGGACCAAAGAGCTTCAAAATGCCCAATGCGCTGGCGGAGATTCAATGTCGTCTAGGTCATTTCAATTTTTGGATCTGCTTCTCTTCGGGTTGATAGAACCTCCGAAGTTGCTTGAGGTTTCTTGAAGCGTGGTCACGTGGGGTGCGGATGAGTCAACACTCGCATTTCCATCATCTCAAGTGTATGGGAGTCGATGTAGATGAAGAAGAGAATATGGAATAATAATACATTAAAAATAGTATTCTAAGACATCACTGATTCATTAACATGATATTTTTTTTTTGCAAGAATGGAGATTTAACCAAACGCCGCGCTATGTAAGACTCTAGACTATAATACAAACATTGAAGTAAACGAACCCAAGGGGAAAAAGGAAACAAATCAAGTCAATCGGAGATTATTGTCCTTCAAATACTGATCAAATCGTTCAGGAAGACCGGATGCTTCAGCAACTGCAATGTAGGTATCCGGCCGGATCAAATACGCTGCATTTGTCGCCAGCCCGACTCGTTGGTATTCATCGTGCCAAGGGAAGGCGTGCAGAGGAATCTTCATAGATTGACACCATTGTGTCAACTCGTCCTTTGCCGCGCCATATACGTGGACCTGCCAGGTAATAGCCTTGAGACTGTCAAAGTTATCTACTTCTCCCACCGGAGCCCAGGGCATGCGATCGCCACCCTGCACCAACCCGGTCGAACCAGCTGACAGTGTGCTATGGCGGTAATTGATCAAAATCTGAGATATTCTCGAGAACATGTTGTGTCTGACAAACCTAAATTTGGTCAGAAAAGGCATGATCATTGGAATGAGCCAGGTCCGGAGGAAAGAAGCAAAGAATCCTTCTGTGGCGAGGAAATTGAAAGCCTTGTCCGTCGTATGGACAAGGCTGGTTGCGAAGGCTCGGCGCTCGGATTCATAGGTATCCAGCAAAGATGGGTCTGCTCGCCCCTGGACGACGGTCGCAAGCTTCCAGGCGAGATTGATCGCGTCACCGATGCCGGTGTTCATCCCTTGGCCGCCAACAGGACTGTGGATGTGGCCTGCATCACCGACCAGAAATGCACGCCCCTTGCGGAATGATTGCGACAGACGGTGGTGGACATGATACGCTGTGAACCAGTTGACCTTGTCGATTTGCAGTTTCATCTTCTTGATGGTGTCCTGAGAAATGTCATCGAGGGTGAGTTCGGAGATATCTTTAGTGAAGTTCTTCTGGTCAATCACGCCGTTGAGGCGTCCGCGACGCCCTTTGTCGTATGCGAGAGTTAAGAGGATGTCGGACTGGTTGAATGTGACATGGGCTTCGCCATTGAGGACGGGCCCACTGCCTTCGATATCCGCCACGAAGAAGGACTGTTTGTGTGTCTCGCCTTCAAACTCGATTCCGCAGGAGCGACGGACGACGGAATGGGACCCATCACAGCCGGCGATGAAGGTTGCCTCGTAGGTCTCAAGTTCTGTGTCTTGGTCCGGAGAGCTGGGCTTGGTGGTGTCCCTGAATCGCGCCATAATGGACGAGTCGTGCTCGGTAAAATCGACTAGCTCCTTGTGCCGCTCGACTTGAACCCCGAGCTCATTAAGCCGTTTTTCCAGCAGCGGCTCATGCCGATCCTGCGGGTAGATGTGGAGAAAGGGATAGGGGGTCAGGCCGGACCCCACGTCACCAAGGGGAACATGGCCTCTGTGTGACCCTTCGGACCAAATGTTGGTGGCCTCGATCTTGTGGCCATTGGCGACCACCTTCTCGGCTAGGTCGAGTTGGCGATATAGTTCCAGGGTTCGCGAGTGGATTACGAGGGCGCGGGACGTTGATGCCTTTGCGTCGTCCTTGTCCACGATTCGCACTTTAACACCTTGCCTAGTCAACCAGAGGGCTAGGACAAGGCCTGTAGGACCGGCCCCGACGATAAGGACATCTGTGCAAGAAGCGTTCATAGATGCCCGATGTGTAAATGTGGCTGCGGGATAGTGAAGGTATACTTCGTACAGGGTATGATGTTATAAATTAGTAGTAATGACGGAATTCAAAACATGAAGTCCAGAGTCCTACTCATACATTAGTATTTAAACACCCGAAGCAAGACCTCAGTGAGGGCGTATTCGGCTCCCACGCACTCGGACTTAACCATAAGCCCGTTCTGTAAAACGTCCCACGCGCCGTAGAAGCCTTTTGAGTCATTGTTGGACAAAGTTCACAACGGAGAAGGCGAGCTGAACCTTTTCTTCTCCACATCTTCGACGGGACTCCTTCGTTAGCCGAAACTCGGGTGCAGCCGAAGGTTTATTAGCATAGATCCTTTGAATCGACTCCACCTGTTCTTTTTTGCTTGTCTGCTGCAACATGATGATGCGACGCACCAACCATCACGGGATCCCTTTTGCAAGCCCTGGAGGTCATCCGGAATGCAAGAGATTTCGTGTAATCAACTCAAAGGGAGAGGAACAGGATTTTAAATAGAGAACCGAACTAGGGGAAATTCTTTTCATATAGTGAGGGATTAGACAAGATTTCTATCCGTGACTCGTTATAAAGAGAAATATGAAGGAGTATATATAAAATACATGGTTCGAAGATATAAACATAAAATCTACGGGAAACAAAAAAAAAAAAAGGCCGGAAGGGATACCCTTTTTGGACCGTGCGGTCCCTCATGCATCGTAGATTCACAGTCAGGTGTCTTCCGTCGCTAGCCCAAGTCTATTGATAGTATTTGGCTGACTTGAGCCGGCGAGAGAAGCTTATCCCTATTAGACCCCTCGAAGGTGAGAGAGGAAATATCAGCCCGCCACTAACCACACACACGCCTTTAGGGTATCATCAAAGCAAGCTGCAACCGTAGACGACCACCGATCGATCAGAACAGGTTCTACCCCTACCTCTGCCTCTCATGCTTCTTCACGCCCTTCATACTTCGTCTTGGGCGCGAACCTGCGTCTCTAGCAACCCGCTTCTTCTTCTGTAGGATCGCCCTCCACGCACTCATGCTCATCCTGCTACCGATGTAATTCCCCTCTGGGCTGAAAACCTCGACTTTGGGAAGATACCCGGCTTTCGCGTCCTTTGCTCGAATCTGCGCAACGAGTTCAATCCACCCGCATCCTTCGACTAGGATATCGGTGGCCATGACTCTGTATGGTAGGTCATCAACGCTACGCCCATGCGGAACCTTGCCGTAAATTTTGGTGACGTCGTCGTTCAGCTCGAATACGCCCGCAGAAGCGATTACGTCTGCGATTCCTTCCTTTGCGATGTCTGACTCTGGGAACGGTTGTTGTTGGGTTTGCATGGCGATGGCTTTAGTGGTGTTTGTGACGTGTGGTTCTAGCGGGACGAAGGAAGAGGAAAGGACGGGAAGTTTGGGGTCAAGCGGCGTGATTCGTACCAACCCGCCAATAAGTAATGATTGCCCAGGCTTAATTGTAAGCCGCTCCGGCTTAGCACGATCTTTCATGATAAGATTGTGTTGCTCTTCCTCTTTGACGAAATTGTCCAGACCGTCGCGCTGCAGTCCTGGTAGGTCGATAACTTCGCCCTTCTTGTTCCCAAATGGTATGCGGATGGGTGAAGCTGTTGTGCCCGGACGAGAGGAAACGATTGGAAAGACAGGATAGCCTTTTACCTCCTGCGCTGGAGGAAGAAGGCTTCCTAGCTCGGGTATCGCTTCGTCTTCGTCCAACTCTTTAAGCGGATCCTCCTGTTCCACGCTTCGATCTCCTTTTCTAATAATTTTCGGCTTCTTCGACTTGGTGGTGTCTCCAGAGTCCTTTGGAAACACTGTCGATATTAAGCTGCTTTTGCCAACATTTGTCTTCCCCACCAGCCACACCGCGCCTCCATGCTTCCGTATCTCCTCTTTAATTTCTTTCGTCCACCATCCCCTGTGAGCGCTGACCATATGCACATTTCCCAACCGCATTCTCTCCCCTCTCGGATCAACCGCGTTGCGCAGGACTTTGATAATATAGGGCATAAGGCGGTCCACATTCTCCTTTAGGGGACCCAACAAATCCGACCTTGTAATGATAAAACTAATCACAGGTAGTCTGGCACCTCTCGAATATTCTTTCGTCTTTGACCTTCGGTTTTGGGTTCGTTGCGGCTGCACGGCAAGTATTTTGTGGACTTTAGGGATCAGGGACATTGGGAAATCGGCTGCGTCGAGGACATGGTAGATGTGATTATAGTCGTATGGGGATTCGGAGATAATGTCTTGAATGTAGGAGATAGGAGGGTAGGGGATCGGACTAGATTCGCAGTGGTTGACGAGTTTATTGCATCTGTCGCAGATGGGTACTTGGGGTACTTCTTTTGGTTTATCTGGCGCGCGTTCCGCTTGCTGTGTTTTAGCCTTAGTTTCCGGTGCTGTCTCTCCACTTGATTCTGCCTCCGCAGGCGCATTAGCAGCGTTTTCGGGTTGCTGGGTTTTAACTTCAGTTTCCGGGGTTGTCTCTCCAGTCAATTCTGCCTCCGCGGGCACATTAGTAGTAGTTTCCGGTGACTGCGTTTCACCTTCACTCCCTAGTTCCGGATCCTCGCTGGTTTCTATTTCCGCAGGCGTTGTATCACGGTCCGCAGCAGCTGGAGGTTGTAAATTGACAGGCTCATCCTTCCCAATATCGCCTGCCGTATGACGTAGGTACTGCTTCACCGGCCTCCTTTGAAGCGTATAAAATCCCGCTTCCTCGGGGTATAACCATTGTGTATATGCGCCGCAGCCAGGACAGGCGGGCGGCAATAAAGTCCCGCTTAATTTTGACGGAGTAGGAGTATTCACTGGGGCCGGACTATCGGTCGCATATGAACGAATCTGTCGCACCCTCAAGCTGGACCATTGTCCGCTGCGATATCCGCCAATGCTGCTGCTGGCGCGCAGACTCGAACTCCGCACCCATCTCGAAGAAAATGCGCGTTTTGGACGAGTGAGATTTGCGAGGCAGAGAATGGGGTTCGACGGCCGTAATAGTTTTTGCAATGGAGACCGCAATCTTGAGGACATCATTTATCCGGGAGCACCTGAAGGAATGAAAAGGTATCCTGCACGAAGATGGGCTTTTCGCTGCCATGCGGAGCTTTGATGAAGAAATCGCGGAAAGGAAGCATAGTGGTCTTTCTGGGTGGCCGTAAATCTTTTTTGTGCCAAGACCACTGATAAGCTCCGATAAGCTGATGTGTTTTTGGGGGACAGTTCACTAGTGAGCTTTTACGGAGTGGAGTGCTCGCATCAATAATGTACTGAACTGGCTTATTGAGGCGCTTATACTAAGAATAATTCGTATTCATTTTGTGTGTGGTATTATACAGCTAAGTTCAAGATTTCTTCGCCAAAGAGCGTAAATATGTCGAGTAACACCCACCCAACGATGCAGCTTAAACAACACCCAAACGCCATGCGATCCCTAAGCAAATAAAGTCATAATGCACGCCTTTTAAGCCCTTCCTTTCCCTTTTCCCTCAACCTCTTTCTCGTCATCTCCCATTTCTTCATCACTGGTCAGAAGCTCGTCATCATCTTCGTCATCGAAGCCAAAGAACTTCCTCGCAGGTGCAGGCTTCGTGGCCGGTTGATTTGAACTGCTAGCCTCCTCAACATCGTCCATATCGCTATCTTCGCTCCCACTGGGACTAGCAGAGGCTACGCTCCCGCTACTCTCACCAGCGCTAGAACTCGATCCGCCAACCATCGCACCGGCAAGGTTATCTTTCCAGGCTCCTTCCTTCATCGCCCGCAAAACAGCTTCACGAGCTTTTTCGCCCACTTCCTCTTTATCTTCCATCCAAGCGCCATCAACCTTGCCCTTACCCCCACCATTCCGAATCTCCTCTTCCCGCCTCTCCGCCGCTTCAACAACCATTTCCCACCGCTTTCGTCTAGCCTCCTTCTCCTTTTTGTCCATATCTGGCTTCAAAGCCAAATATTCAGCTAGCGCCTTGGCTTCCTTCACGGTACGAACGCGACGGCCATCAAGATTGCGGTTTGAGCCATTGTTTTCGCCCTGGTTGCCCTTGCGTCGACTAGACATGCGGCCTCCGGCGGCACGAAGCTGGGAGCCAAAACCACCTTTTCCTCCGCAGAGTGGAGCGCTAAGCCGTAGAGGAAGGAATGTCGATTGGGCGCCATCGTTGGACGAGTCATGGCCGGCAAGAAGACTGGTGATGCTGTCTGGTGATGGGAGGATCTGCTTGTTTCTGGTGGTTGTGAGGATCAGGCGGGAAGTCGATTGGGATAATGAGGACGGGAGAAATGATGTGACCTCGTCTACGAGGTCTTCGATGGATGATGTGGATGAGATCGGGATAGAGAGAGTGGGAGGCAACGAGAGGCCTGGGAAGGAAGATAGGAGAACGTTGACGGTTTGGGGAGCCATGATGGTGGAGGGACGACTGAAGAGCTCGCAGCCCAATATATCAGTGGAAATATTATGTGGTAAACTGTTTGCACTGCGTTGATGGTGATCTGACGATGAATTTGTTGAAGTTGGGTGTAGCATAAGAGGGATGGCGATGTGAAGAAGAACGAAGAGCGAAGAACAGAGTCAAGATCATGGTCTAGAATGGGCCTAGCGTCACCAGCCACCTCAATTTGTCACCTGACCAGCCACACTTCCGATCTTATCTTATCTGATTAGGGCAAAGACCTAGCGAACCCTAGTAGCGCCATTACACACTCTTGATAATCGCAGCCAGCAACGTCAAGCCGAAGCTTTCTTTTTTTGAACGGTCCAACCTCCTCCAACGCCAGTCAACTCCCGCTCCCATCAAAACCCTCCCACCCGTCGACACTCGCGCGTTGTCAAAGCGATTCCCCGAATAGCAACAGGAACTCGCGACAATGTAAGTGCCGCATTTGCGCGTTTGCAACTCCCCGCACGAGCTTTTGTGCTGACTATATGATACAGGCTTATTCCAAAGGCCGACCGCAAGGCGATCCACGAGTACCTCTTCCGTGGTATGTACCGAGAGAAGAAGAGCAGCAATGCTGTGCTCCGATTGCAGATCCGCTCGAGAATACTGACGAATGTGTTGTAGAGGGTGTGCTCGTCGCCAAGAAAGACTTCAACCTCCCCAAGCATCCCGACCTTGACACCAAGAACCTCTTCGTAAGGACCTCCTCCCCGCATCATCGCTCCGGACATATACACACTCAACCAATACACCCCTTCTCGGGGTCCTCAATCCCCATTCCGAAAACAGGAAACTAACACAACAACTAAATAAAACAGGTGATCAAGGCGTGCCAGTCGCTCACCTCGCGTGGCTACCTCAAGACCCGCTTCTCATGGCAATACTACTACTACACCCTCACCCCCGAGGGTCTCGACTATCTCCGTGAGTGGCTGCACCTGCCCGCCGAGATCGTTCCCGCCACCCACATCAAGCAGCAGCGTTCGCACGCTCCTCCCCGTGGCATGATGGGCAGCGAAGACCGCGAGCGTCGTCCAGGTGGCCGCGGTGGTCCCCGTGGCGAGGGTGGCTATAGACGCCGTGAGCAGGGTGAGGGCAAGGAGGGCGAGGCCCCCGGTGGTTTTGCTCCTTCTTTCCGCGGCGGATTTGGTCGGGGTCGTGGTGCTGCCGGTGCTGCCGGCTCTGCTCCCCCTTCTTAAATGGGGGTTTAGCATAAACCATGGGCAACACATTTTTTTTTCTTCTTCTTCTTACATGTGTTACGAGTGAATGCATGAGGGGTAGAGGGGGAAATAAATAAATAAAAATGGGCTGTTTTGTTTGGTTCTAGGTAGTTTCAATGGAACTTCTTACACCTGGCCGATTGATTTCCCCTAAGAAGACAGATTTCAGATACCTGTGACTAGATGGCAAGATTGACTGTTTCTTAGAATAGTAAAATATGTTTTTGCGATCCTACATGGTACAATTTACGCCCTGTATCGTGCTATTGAAAAGACATCTACCAGAGATCGGCTCCTTCGCTCATGATACAGCAACCCATGCCCCTTTGCTTTATACCGCTACTGGAATCTCTTCCTATCATATCTCACAACAGCCTGCAACAACACCGATGCACCATTAACACACTCCTCCGCCGTCGAAAACTCCTCGGGACAATGACTCACGCCGTCCCTGCAGGGGACAAAAATCATACTCGTCGGTGCCCTCAAGGACGTGTAGACGCTATCATGTCCCGCCCCACTCATAATCGTCCGATACAGTGATTCCGGCTTATCGCTCTTATAATCCGCCCCAACAAGCGCCCTTGTCGATTCCGTGACGCACTCAATGCAATCAGGATGAAACTTTACCGCCGGACTATCATGATCCAGCCTCCAATCGACGCGACACGGCTTCCCAATACCTTTCCCTTCCTCAGCCGCAATAGCCGCGAATTCCGTTCTCAATTCCTCTTCGCACGCGAGAACAATCTCGCGCTCTGCGGCGCGGATATCGAGGCTAAAGCTGACAAAGCCAGGGATCGTGTTGACGCTGCCGGGTTTAATCTCGACGATTCCGACGCTGGCGAGACAGCTGTGTTTTTTGGCGACTTTGCGCGCACGCACCATCATTGCTGCAGAGGCGTAGAGTGCGTCGGTTCGGTGCTCGAATGCCGTGGTGCCTGTGTGCGTGTCTCGGCCTGTAACGCTGATCGTGAACCAGCGGAAGGCTTGGACGGAGGTGACGACGCCGATATGTTGGCCTGCGGTGATGAGGTGCGGTCCCTGCTCGATATGAAGCTCGAAATGTGCGGCGATCGGGGTGGCGGTGTATGAGCAGGGGACAGTGCCCAGGTACCCAATCTTTTCGAGTGCAGACTTCATGGATTCTGGTGCGGAGGCGGCGGTGGGGAGAGAGGCGACGGTGGGCACCTCGAGCAGGTCGAATGCTGTAGTAACTGGGATTTGGCCGGCCCAGACGCCGGAACAGATCATGCTCTTGGGAAAGCGGGCACCTTCTTCGCTGTTGTTCGTGGATGTCGGGTTAGTATATATTTTCGTGTTGTTTTATTGCTGTATCTACAAGCGAGGTAGAGAGATTCAGGGGTACAATGCATACTTTGTCCAATTGACCACGCCCACACCACCTTCCGTCTCGATACCCTTTTCCTCTAGCACCTTGAGCATCTCGATTCCAGCACACACGCCAAGAATACCATCATATCTGCCGCCAGTGGGTTGGGTGTCAAGATGGCTTCCAACAACAGTTGGAGGAACATCCTTTCTTCGGCCTGGTCGAACGGCGAATATATTCCCCATCTCGTCGATTGTCACATTGCAGCCAAGCGACTTTGTGGTTTCGACAAACCAGCTGCGAACTTGCTTGTCTTCTTCGGAAAGAGATAGGCGAGCCATGCCCGTGTCTGTTGGGCCGCTGGAAACGAAACTCGTCAGAAGATGAGATAACGCAATCTACAAGGAATTGCATTGTGAAAAATACTGCAAAACTCCTTCCACACATTCGCGGGATAACACCTTAGAGGTGAATATCAAGAGTGAGATTGCCAACTGGAATAAATAGAGAGCATTTAAAAAAGAAAAAGGCGCACTTACTCTCCCCATCTTATGCCAGAGCCCCATTGACAGCTGTGATGTATCCAACCCTGCAATCTCTCCTTATTGGCGCGGAGACCCGCAACATCGGCATCAGAAAGCTCTGTGGTCAACATGGCGCATGCAAATGAACGTTTAAATAATCGCTGAGACGGAGATGATAATCTGCACTGATTCGGACGTGAAGAAGCAGCACGTCTAAAACCTGAATACAATGATAATAATGGATTTGCGCTCCACGAATGCTTCAGAAACAATGTATGCCTCATGCCTGGTGATTCCCCCCTTTTTATAGTGCTAAAAAAGAGGAGTAAAGTTCAAAAAAGCACCTCGTATCGACGATCCCGATTAGCAAGAATAGATTCGCTATTATCTCCGGCCAAGCTTGATTTCGGCGACAGTGGTTTCGGCCTGTGCTGTCGGCGCCGCTCACTTCTTAAGTGGGACAGCGCCGATTGGCAACCGTGGGGCGGGGTAAGTGAAGGTATGTATCTTGTTGAGCCGATAGTGACAGTTACGAAGGAGGTGTTATGGCTATAGCAAGACGATAAGGAGCAGCAGGGGAAAGAAGATGGCTGCGGATATGGAAGCTACATCTGCACTGATAAACTAAACCCTATACATAAAGCGACCAGCTGTCATATTCATTGCTGTACGGAGTCTGCATTGAGGTACATGCATCAAATGGGGGGAAAGAGCGGGAGTGGCGTCAGGCCGACTCCCTGTCAGACCATTGGCCCTTCTTATCGCAGCTGAGTGGGTTGTTACATTGTAACTGCGGGGAAGTGAGGGGCTGGCGGCTGGCACATTAGTTGGAGGAGAACCGCTTTAGAGCCACGGATGAATACTCTACCTCCACACGCATCAACACCACTCTCGTAACCCCAAAACCACACAAAGTGCGGAGGGAAAGAATATAATTTTGAATGCATCATTAATTTCACTCCCATACGATCCTAACCATGTAAAAAAAAGACTGGAACTGTAGTAAAAAAGAGCATAAAATTTATCGACCGACTGTTGTCGATGAGTAGTTCCAAAGATTGAAGAGCGGAGTATGTTGGGCATGGCCACGGCCATCTCTGGTAAAAGGCAAGAAATGGATTCTGAGCTAGCCTGTCCCACTCCGTTCCAAGGTGTACCTTAGTTGCCTATTTATGTCTTACAGATTATGTAAGAATATTGCCGTCGAGGTGTCGGGTTCGATCCCAGCTTGTTTCGCCAATATTCCTTTTTCCACTTTTCTGTAGTTTCCTTTCCTTGATGGCATTTCTTAATGTGTCGATTTCTGAGTGTATTACCACAAGATAAAATTAACCAATAGTGAATTCCGCCTCAACCCCACTGGCTTAATATCCGTAGTATTGGCTGACCCCTGTCCAAAGTGTTCTGCGGGGTGATGCTTATTCAGTGATCTCAACTGCTCCGCATTCAAGAAAGTCCCGCCCCTCCGAGACAAGAAAAACATTACAACAACAACATTCATATATCAACCCCCCCACCCATCTGTACTTCGTCTCTTGATCGCTCAAAGGGCCATTGTACCATTCTGGTTATTCAACTTCTCCTTTCATATAGAAACCGATTACTCCCAACATGGCTTCCGCCGCTGCCTGCATCTTCTGCAGGATCGTCAAAGGTACGTGCCGCGTTGCGTGCGGATTTACTTCCTACGTTCAAAGGACATCGCAGATGCGGAACAATGCATCAATTGAACCCTCCAGCAGCTCTACCGTTCTACATTCAGGAAATCATCCTCAACTAACATTCGAAACTGAGAATAGGAGAAATCCCATGCTTCAAGCTTTTCGAAAGCGAGCGCGTCCTCGCTTTCCTTGATATCCAGCCCCTCAGCAAGGGCCATGCGGTTAGTCTATTGGAATTTCCTATTTGAAAAATCCCTGTTTCCTTGCCTTTTTATGTGTGTGTTATATTGCTGCGGAATTGGTGTGCAAGCCCGTCATATGCAGCGCAAAAACATAGGAATTCATTAATGAATGGGCCATTATGAATCGTTTACGACATCCCGCTTTTGATATGCAAAGCATCTATCGCATAATGTATAAAACACAGAAAATATCATATAACTAACAGTCTACTCTATCCACAGCTCGTGGTCCCTAAATTCCACGGAGCCAAGCTGGTCGACATTCCCGACGACAGTCTTGCAGAGCTGCTGGTATGTGCATGCATCCCCAGAGCCCCCCCGCTGCATTAACTTCATTCCCCTTGAATGCTCAGCAAGCCATTTCCACTCGTACTGGCATCACATCCAATTCTACAAAAACCCCCCGTCCCCCGCCATTGGGAATACTATTTCTAACTTTTTTCTTCCTTCTTCTTCCCATGATACAGCCCGTCGCTAAGAAACTCGCCATCGCCACTGGCGCCGTGGACTTTAACATCCTTCAGAACAACGGACGCGCTGCGCACCAGCTCGTGGATCATGTATGTATTTCTTTTGCACCCGTCTGCTTTTTCGCTAGTTAAAATAGACGATATGCTAACTAGCTTTGATCTTAGGTGCATGTTCATATGGTATGTAGAAACCCCCCCCATCTACTTCCAGGAGATGAATTACTTGTTCTCTCGACCAGGAGAACAACCCTCCCCCCCTACACCCATACATAAACCAAATGCACCTCTCATTCCCATCCCCATATTCACTCCCCACCCCTTTCAAATAAACCACGACAAACAAAAAATAAAAAGCAAAGCAAAGCAAAAAACTGACCAAAACCCAACAACCACACAGATCCCCAAACCAGATGAAAAGCAAGGTCTGACAATCGGTTGGCCCGCGTACGACGCGAACAAGGACGAGCTCAAGGCTCTCTGCGAAGAGCTCAAGTTGAAGATGTAAAGAAGAAGAAGAAGAAGAAAAGGAAACATCATGTAAAAAAGAAAACATGTGAAAGAAGAAAAGAAAAAAGGGGGGGAGCGCTGGGTGAGGAGAAGTCTCTCTTTTGAAATGAATGCTCTCCTTCCCAATTTACTACCCCTAGGGCTCCGAGTATGTAGTTGTAGCATATATAAGCAAGTGTATAAAGAAAAGATTAAATTCAAGAAATTTGCCATTAAAAAAGATTCGAAAAACTCAGAAGAAGGGGAAAAACGGAAGGCTGAATGATATTTTGGTTTTTGTCAGTTTCTTACACATTTCTCACTGTTGATGAATGCCGGCAACTCTGATGCATTTAAGGATATATTCCAGTACTCTAGTCTAAGAAATACAAAAATTGCACTCCTTTTTTTTATCTGATTCTAACGTAGCGAAACACATATCACTCGAACAACAATTAAGAAGTCTGATCTAGGTCGCAGTTTTATTTTAGGGCACAAGGAGCACACTGTCTATAGAAAACAAGAAACAATGCGGAGAGAATAGGAGAGGGCTGGCTCTATGCTGTAGCCGTAGTGGGGTGGCGGGGATAATAATAGCATTATGAATGCAATAGGTTTGCCGTAGATCTCATGAAGCAAGAAGTATATATAGGGGAAGAGTCATGGAATAGCGAACGACCAAAATAAGGATAACAGGACGCGGTGCATGGCGGCACTGAGCAGCTAGACGGGGCATCCCGCGTGTCAAGGCTGTAAACAGTGACAGCGAGCGGGGACAAGAAAAGAAAACGCCTTTACACATCACAAACGGAGGGGACCATGTATAGTGAAACAAAACGCTACCTCGCAGCCGTGATAGCAAGAGTGGTAGACACACCGGGTCTAGTTTGCACTACCGCCAGCTACTTCAACCACGGAGGTTTCTGCCGTTGGAAGCGTGATGTCGCGCTTCTCAGAGATAGACGCAGACGCTGACACTGTCTCTTGACATTCGGGGGACGGGTGGAAGGTAATGTGGGGCTTAAGAACTCCTAAACGGTCGTACAATGACGTCGCACGGACGAAGGGATCCAATTGCCAGTAGCCAGTAGCCATTTGATATGCAAGGACATCTCTTCGCTTCTTATGTTCTGTGCCCTTGTCTCCAGCTTCCTTGGCAGTAGAGATCCAAGCTAATGTTTCGCGTTCAAACTCACTAACTTGCTCTAGTCTCTTGGCCATCAGTAATTTCAACTGGGCTTCGTCGTGTTGTTTTGTAAGCTCCGCAGCTTCGGGTTCGATATACTCGTAGTGGTAGATATCATCGCCGCCTAGGTCCTTCAAGATCTTGCTTCGTGATATAAAATTTTCAAGGTCTTCAGGCGATTTTGTGAAATGAACTTTGGCGGCGACGACTGGATCTAGCCAGCCCTTAATTATAGCCCATATGCCTAGAAAATGGTTAGACGATCAATAAAGCGGGGTGTAAACACAGCAGTTCTTACTTGAGAAGATCCAAGGGGCCTTGTGTACTAGAACCACGCCCAGACTTTCGGGGTAATTCGCCTCGAAGCATTTAATCATAAACTTCACTGGCGCATAGTCCTACATTCTGGAGTTAGAGTGGAAGGCCAAGTTGTGGGTTTATACAACTAACCATATTTGCCAAAGAAAAGTCTGTCATGTCGAAGACGATTGCCTATGAATGGTCAGCCTCCTTGCACCTTCAAAACATAACTTGTCACTACTCACAGCAGTATCCGCAGAGGGGCCAAGCATCATGCGACATGTCTCGATCAGGAACACTGTGTACTTTTCCATAGTAGATTCGCTTACTGTTCCAGGACGGTGCAATCGAACTCTAACGTAACAAATGGGCCGGTCTTCCTTGTCCGTACTGTGGACGAAACTGATGCCCATGCGCAGGAGTTTAAGAAAGTCTTCTCCCTCCTGCTTGAGAGTAGGATCCTCGCTTTTTGAATTTTTCACGGCCGCAATTTCCCCTCCCTTCATAAGCCCATTATCAACGAGCATATCCTGCGCCCTCCACCTTAGCGCCGATATCAGCATCACCAGGGCTTTGTTCACGTCCCATTTTCTCGCTCGAAGGAATCGAAGCATGAGGGTATCTGGATGGTCATGCTTTACCATATCTGCAAACGAGAGTCGCAAGTCTTCTGGTGAAAGACTGGCTAGTGCGTTGTGGAACTCCTTGGTCAGGCCGTACTTGTCATCAGTGTCGGAGGCATTGAAAGACGGGTCAAGCGGGCTAGTATCATTTGCAGTGGCAGTCTTGTCGCTCGCACGTTCAGTAGTGCTCTCCGAATTTCGACCCCAGAGGCCCAGCCTTTTCTTTGGCTTCTTCTTTTCAGCAGTCGCGTTCTCTTGGGGGGACTGAGTTTGCTGCGCCAGAGTCTTGTTCGCCAGGTCGTTTGCGCTATCAGGGTGGAGTCCGAAAAGCTTGAACAACAATGCCCACAACTCCTGGAGCTTTACCTCCTCTTCCGCCGTGAGGTTGCCAAGATGGCCCGTAGGTGCGGTTTTAGTCGTCATTTCCGAGAGTTTTATCAGGGTTTCTTCGATAGGGGTAGTATGGGTTTGTAGTCCGCTAGGTTGTTGAGGATTCCCGTATATACTATGCAGTGCCAGCCCGCTGCATATAAATGTAGTAGAGAGCGTAAGGGTCCAGAATAAGGATGCTTGTTTGGTGCGAAGTTCCGGCGATTGACGGCTGCGATGAAAAAGGGCGGGGTTCGGGGATTGACGTTCCTGCCGCGTAGACCCTCGAAATCTGGCAGGAGCGCGATGATGGGAAAATCGAAACGACACGTAGTCGAGGGAGGAACGTATCAGGCGATGAGAAGAGGAGGGGTGCATATATATTGAAAAAGAAAGACAATGAAGCCAGGCGCGAAACGACTGAGCCTGGTTAGGGGGGTTAGGTGGTTTTAGTTTACGGATACCAGTTTCCAAACGAGGGCGATTCCAAAACGACTATTGCGCGCGTATTTAAGAACTTGGAAAGGAGCGATTCTGAGTTTCAGCTCAAAGTCAGACGGCGAAAAGTTTATCTCAATGTCCCCAAGCTGGGCTGAGCTGAAGGATGCGGCTTTGGGCGGCACCTTATGTCATCTCACGTGCTGCCGCTATGCAAACCTTAACGCGCGGCTGCGAGTGGCGTGGAGTACATGGTGGTTTCTAGCGGGGAAGGGCTAAACCCATTCGGATACATCAACAATCCTCGCGACAGGGCTCTTTCTGCAGTGCATATCGAAGGGAACGTCGATCCTCCGCCCACAACACGCTACACTAATACTGAGTCCTCCCATTCCACTCACAGTCTCGAACAATGGACTCCAGCGGGAGGCAACGGTCAACTTCACGCCCTCGTCCGTCCTCCCGTCCCACCACTCCCCTCCGTCCAAGCTCGAGATCCTCCATACGCGATGCGCAAGGATTTGGAGGAAGCATAAGTGGAGATGGCGTGGCTCAGCCGGCAATCAATGCATTGGAGGCACAATTTGCTGAATTGGCCGATTCCATGGCCGATTTGGAGGCCAACTTCATGCATCTCCAGCTGATGCATGAAAGCTTGTCACGGTTCAGCGAGAGTTTTGCAAGTTTTTTGTATGGGCTCAATATGAACGCGTTCTGCGTTGATTTCCCAGAGGTATGGAGCCATTTTTTGGGTCCTTGTATCAAAGGGCGTTGCTAAGCTAATGCAGACCCCAATTCCGGAATCGTTCAAACGAGCCAGCCAAGCAGCAGCAGGTGAGTAAATAAATGCAAGCCATATTCTCCGTCACGAAAACTGTCAGCCAAGTCTAATGCATCTGGCAATTGTAGCTGCGGCTTCTGCCTCTGTTCCAGAATCTTTTGCACCGGACAACGACGCCGAGACCACATTCATGTAAGCACATAAAGCTCGGCATCAGCCGTGCACAAATTCTGATTCTGGAACATTGAACTAGGACTACGGATACCACTTTCGTTGACAACCCGCCTACTTCATCCAAGCCTACCCCGAAATATGCCTCCCGAGATCCGCCCTCACGTGGCCATTCTAGCCGTGGCTCCACCGGTGGTCGTTATTCAACCAGAGGTACTACTGGGAGGAGTCGTCCAAGCGGACTTGTCAGACCCAGAGCGCGGGGTTTACGATGAGCTTATGCGCAGCAAGCTCCAGCCCTGGCTCTTCCTCGCCCAAAAATCTTTGCTGCTCAGGCCAGCTCCACGCCCAACCAATGACACCCTACACTGCCATTTACGAACTTACAGCGCAAGAAGAAATCATTTGACGAGCCCGCGAGGTTACATTACGGCTATTTTAGTTAGTTGTGGGAATGTGATGGTGGTATAAGGCAACGAGGAGTAGCAACACCCACTGTCTGTTTGGGCAAAGGGAGGGGATTCTGTCAGCTACGCCCAGGTGTTGGAGTGGATAACTTGGAGTGACTATACAAAGTGTTGTTCATCGCCTGGTAGATTATTATAGAATAGAACTTTGAGACATGAGATTATGAGACCATGACAAATCAAATGAATTTTTTATTGAGCTTTTGACAATAATAGTGAATCACGATCGACAATAGAATGATGTCAGCATTAGGTATGATTGACGGGTGGAGCATGGCGTTCCTGCATGGGCCCATGGATAAGCTTTCGGCAGAAAAAAGGCTATCGGAATGAAATCTGACACACCCCAGCTGGCCACGTCGAGTATTCACTACGAGTTTATGACGGTCTATGACATTGAATGAACCATACCAACAGTGAATGTCACTATTGTCGGTGAATGATGATGCCTTGAGCTTATTTTGAGTCACTGTTCGCTTGCTTCTTTATCGCCCAACTCGCCTTTATATCTTCCCTCTTCCCTCTTCCTCTTCTTCTTCCTTTTTCCCCCAGCGACCAGCACTTACTATCACCAACATCTACTCGTACATTCAAGCTCTATAAATCCTTCCCTACCTTTTTACTTGCCATCTTACTCTCTCACGCTCTCACGCTCTTAGGAGTTATACTCTCACCTCATCTTTTTATACACTTTATATCCTCAAGAGATTACCATCACCATCTTACCTTATTACCTTATTCCATTTTTATCTCTATACCGCAACCTCCCTGGTGGACGGCCGCGTCAAAATATAGAAGTACGTCTCCAGACTTACTTATATTTGCAATGGCGATCGCACAGTTTGGCTGTGGTACGTTTTTTCGTGGCTACTGTCTTTTCTTGAGCCTAAATTTTACTGACATTGCCATATAGAGCATCTCAAGGCTCACTTCGAGAGCGACGAGAAAACTGCTGGACAGTTATCTCAGTCTCTTCTCCATGCTCACACTGTGTTGTCTTTGAAACCAACTGTCCGCAGGGCGGCAGTTAATTCCAAGTCTGCTTCGTCCTCCGGCCTTTCTTTGATGCCTTCGTATCCGTGCCTACAGTGCTCGACTGTGTGTGGTCCGGCTGCCCGCGAAGGGCATCATGCCTCGTCAGGCCATTTGTTCTGTAAGTCATCTTTTTCGCTATGCCCAACGAAACTCAGCTTAATTAACTGGCATTAGTCACCGACTCGCGCACTGGCGCAATTTTCTGCCAAGGCTGCAAGGATTTCATCTACGATGAAGATCTGGAGAAGTTCCTCTTGGAACCCTCCCATCCGGCGCTTAAGGCGTCCAAGAAGCGCAGTTTGGATAGCAGCGATACCGAAGACGACAAAGCCTATCTCTCGGCCCATGCCAGCAAGCGGGTCTGTGGCATGGAAGGGGTCAGGGGCCTGTTCAACCTTGGCCAAAGCTGCTATATGAACGCTATCGTCCAGGCGTTCCTCCACGATCCGTTGCTCACCGCATACTTCCTCGGCAACGGCCATCCGACGTTTGATTGCTCGGAGCCTGACTGCGTCAGCTGCGGGCTTGCCGAAGCTTTCGCGGAATTTAATAACGAGGAGAAGACGGAGGGATTTGGGGTTTCCAATCTGCTTGCAGCAACCTGGCGGGTCAACGAATACAAAGCGGCTGGGTATATTTCGGTATTTATCCCTTGCTGATTGGTCTTTGCTATTGCTAACACGCTGCGTAGCCTCTTGCCGGCTGTAAACAGCAGGACGCGCTGGAATTCTACCAATTCGCGGTAGACAAGCTGCACACTGGCGCCAACGACTTCCGCGAGGACTTCCACGTCAAGTGCCGGTGCTTTTTCCATAAAGCACTTTATGGAAAGCTGCATAGCACCGTGACCTGCGACGTCTGCGGCAATGTGACACAAGCCGAGGATCCAATTCTGGATCTTAGCCTGGACTTGCAGCTCGATAAGAAGACTAACCTCGGTGGTAAACCGGGCAAGGCTGGAAGCAATGCGGCCACCGCGCCAACTCCTTCTCTTGAGGCCTGTCTCAAGAGCTTTATTGCTCCTGAGAAGATCGCGGAGGTCAATTGCAGCGGCTGCGGAGGAAACTCGGACAGAGTCACTAGGCAGGTGAGAATCAAGAGACTGCCGGTGACTCTGTGCATCCAGTTGAAGGTGAGTTCAAACCCACGCTCCCGTTATTTTGCCGATGTCATCTCCAATATAGTTTGTTTACTAACAATATTTGGTTTTTCTCCTTTACAGCGCTGGGCCCACACCCCGAAAGCCTCACAGAAGTTTCAGGGCAAGATAACCTTCCCCCTTGCTCTGAATATGCTACCTTACACGACGCGCCCGAATGCCCATAACATCTCCAACTACGTTTACGACCTGTCGAGCGCAGTGGTCCACCAGGGCCAGCTTAATTTCGGCCACTACTACGCTTACTGCCGACAAGGGGAGCAGGTGAGTTTCGAGCCTCTTTCTCTCGTTTTCGTCCCGAGTTCTATGTTCCTTAACTGACCTTTCGTTTCTTTGCAGTGGCACCTGTTCAATGATGACCGGGTGACCCCCGCCACTGAGGCACAGGTGTTAAATTCGGACGCGTATCTGCTTTTTTATACGCTTCGGTCGCTACCCAAGCATAAGTAGGCTGGTCCTGATTATGCTTGGGTGTGCGTTTTTGCTTGCTTGCTTGCTTGCTTGCTTGTTTGTTTGTTCAGTTTTTGTTTGGCGTTTCTGTTTCTGTTGTCTCTTCTTTTTATTGTATTCATTATATGTTTTATTATTTATACTTATATTTATATTTTATTCTTTCTGTCATTTCACATTATTTCATGTTAGTATCAAGTGCAGCTGGCCTTTCAGTACAAAAACGCCACTGCGCTCAACGTAGATTCAATGGCGCATATAGCGAGGTAGATAATATCCATTGTCCTGGGCTGATAACACGCTGGCTGCGTGGTTTCGAGCTGTTTGGGAGGTTCATGTAGCGGTGGAAGTAGCATGGAAGCTAGAATTGAGTAGCATACTAACACCCGCAGCGCGTATATATATGTATCCATCTATGTATTTAATCAAGAGTATCACGGAGTGTTCCGCCCAGGTGGAAAGGCCTTGCATCTGTCAGGTTGCCTGAATAGCGGTAGCTTCCTAGTTGGGTTAGGCTGGCCAGTGCAAAGCGAAATCCTTCTTTCAACAACCAACCCTTCCCACCTTGAAGAGCTGCTTATATTGCATTCTTTTAAGCATCCCTCTCCGTTTTCTATGGCTTGGTGAATGCAATCAGCTATCCTCCAGCTATCCTCATAAGTGGTACTAGGAGACTGCTCACCAAGGCAAAGCTTCCCGGTGTCGCTGCGAGTCTATGACTGCAGCGAAAGCTACATGTTTATGACATCCCAGCACTGCTCCTGAAACAGAGGAACATGAGATATTATCATCATACTGGCCAAATCACGCTCTCAAGGCAACCTGACATAGTTAGCCCTCTACGTATCATGCGATGTACGTACTATGTAACATTTACCAAGGTCGTACTTGATTGGTACGAGGAGAGTCACTTCGGGGCGAAACGCCGAGTCTGAGGAGGGCCGAGTGAGTAAGCAAGAATACAGCCTCTCAGTGGACTGATCTTTTTTATGCACCTAGATAGGATCTTAGATCCAACTTCTTGCCGTCTGCCACTAAATAGGGAGACATGGAGCGCAAAAAGACAAGCATAAGAACCCGCCCTAGGCCCAAACTTATCTAGACTGAATGTTGTTTTGCTCAATTACCCGCAACCGCATGTTAACCACAGCCTAGAATAGTCGCAGCGATGTTCGGCCTTGTACCCTTGCTACACCGCGTGCTGAGGGTCTGGTGGATTGATTGATCACTGTGGGTCGGTTACCTACTTCCTTTGCAAAGTACTTTAGCTAACTTGAGAGAAAAGCCATTACGAGTTTTATACCTAGGTCCCGACAGTTCAGAGTTCGGTGGTGCGAAGGTCGAGTGTGTCTCACCTGAACCTACCCACCATCCATTCCAATGCTGACATTATAATCGAGCATAATCGCCGTCCATGGGCCAAATCTTCGGAATAAGAAAGATGAAGACCACGCTTGGGATACCTGGCGCACACCTGCCTGACCCAAAGGACATCTCTGGCTTCGTGACGACCTCCCCAAAGCTGTTCCGGGATCCCGAATCATGCTTTATATTTATAACTCGACTACGGCGTATGGTCGAGATAAAGCCACCTTTATTGACAAAGCCAATGCCCCCCTTGAAACACTAATGGCGAGGAGGAGGGATACGCCCGATAGGCCACTTTTGTTCTTAGGACATAGCCTCGGCGGACCGTTGATTAAACAGGCTTTAATTAATGCCCATAACAATCCGAAAAATGCATCCATTAAAACTGCAACAACGGGGTTGGCTTTTTTTGCCACGCCTCATCATGGTGCCAATAATATTGCGTCCTTTCTTGGTTTTCAGAAAGGGGGTAATATTATGGGGACATTAAAGGGGGGAAGCATCTTCGCGGATATTATGTTCGAACATTGGAGGCATATAGCTTTGGAATATGACATCAGGACATTCTGGGGATCACGCGATGAGGCAAGCAAGAATATTATTTGCTGTAATGTCCCCCTATACTGACAGAATTACATCATAGGTCGTTCCGAGAGACAGCACGCGCCTCGGGCTGCCAGGCGATCGTGAGAATATTGTCATGCTAGAGGCTAACCATGGCGACGTCTGTAAATTCTGCCAGAGTGAAGCTGGTCAAGATAATTATATCCTGGTCGAGTACAACCTCTATGAATTATACCAAGGGGCTCTTGCCAAATTTCGCGAGCCTAGTGCAGCGGATTCCGTTCTAGATCACCAAGTGGTTGGCATTGGAGAGGATGTTGGATTTGATCAACAAGGTGTGGAAATCTCTGCTAGTGGACCGTATCGCGCGATGGATGATGCCCAGCTGGAACTACGATTGTCTAAGTTGAAGGGATTAAGCCTTGAGACTTGCCCTGAGTCCTATTGAATCTCACTGTTGCTCTTTAGCCCTCCTTCCTCATATAATAGTCCCCTCATGTCATTTTGATCACCCAAAGTGCCTTATCCATTAAGGTTCATATACCTAATTCTTTCCAAAAATGCATGTCTCTTCCAGGGGCCTCCGACGATTCCATCATTTATGTCAGCAAAAGCGGGCAAAAAGAACAAAAGCATCAGCGCGAAAAGTGGCAACAAGGCCAATTCCTCCATACCGAATGAAGAATACATTAACCTAGCAGAACCCTACTTGTCCGGCTTGCACAACGATGCCTCCAGATATCCTGAGTCTACAAAGAATCTATGGGAACGTGTGACGAACAGCCAAAAGAGGTATGACCGAGATTCGTTAACAGAAGAGGGTAAGTAAAGTAAACGCATTGGCAGCGTCAGATCTTATTGTTGACATATGGCCCAGATTCTAAGAAGATTGAGCTTTACAAATTTGCCATCGAAAAGAAGGAACCATCAGAGATTCTTAGAACGCCTCCTCATTATCTGGAGGCTTCACCCCAGCGGGTAAATCATCACACCAATAGTAACGACTCCAAATATGATTAACTTCTAAAGAATTTGGATTTTATACACTGGCAATCTCACACTGGGCCCTCAAGCCTGGGTGTCTCGGCTTCAGGAATTGACCTCCGACCATGGTTGGCATCGATGGGTCAGCTTCTCCTCGCAGTTTCGGATCTCTCCGTACTTGTTGATTGCACGGTACTTGTTCGGTTTAGTTGCAATCTGGAAGATGTGAACCAAGCGCTTCATTCCTTTGTGTTGAGCTTTTTCCAACAAACTGTACGGAATCTCTTCCTAAACGACTCGTAACGTCGAGCAAGACTGGAGGGAAATCTCTCCGTGCACTTCTTGAGGAGGGATATCGTCAAGCTCCTCGTGGTATGCAGCACGCGAATATCCAAGAGTTTCTTTCGAGTGTTCTGGACGAGATCAAGGGGCAATAATCTTATAGGACCTCTTCAGAAAGCGTTGGACGGCAGGTTAGCGTCAAAGACCCTCATTGTAGCGACTGAAAGCATATTGCTTTCGCAATTCATCGAAAACCAGCAGCCTCGTGCGAGTGCCTCACAAATTCTACGAATGGATAGAAAAGCAATGCAATCTTTTGAAGGTGCTATACATCTCAGAAGGACGAGCGGACGTGGAAGCTGCTCTGGGAGGCATACCTTGGATCGAGTATGAGGAAGAATTGAAAGGTTAGGTTCATTTGATTACAATGTGTCCTTACAAAATGACATATTGCTAACCTATTCCAGAATGCCTCAGCACGCTTCGTACACCGGAATCTAGGTATAAGAACGTCGAAAAAGGCACAAGGAGACGCTACAATCGGTCAGAGAAGACAATAAATACAAAATTTGGATAACGTCCTCTTCCTCCAGTTTTCTCTTCCTCCAGGGGAAGCCAGCCAGTGGAAAGAGTGTACTGGCCAAATAGGTCACTGAGGACCTGCAAGCGATTCCTAGCATACCGGCAGACAGTGTCTTTACAAAATATTTTTTTCGATGCTGCAGAACTTGGCCGCCAGGACAATCACGTCCCGATGCTTCAGTCCACATTCTGTGATATCCTCGACCAGGATCACACCTTCTTTTGCCATTTCAGCGAGTCTATCGCGAGCACAAGCACGAGATTAGTGGACCTGGATAGCAACTTGAATGGTTGATAGAGATTCTTCGCCTCTGTAGGGACCATATTTTCCCTAAAAGGATCTATGTTGTTATTGACGGGCTGGATGAGTCGCCGGATTTCTAGGAGTCTGGTAACATCCTTGAGGAGCTGAAGGCTGATGAAATGGACCCTGAAACTTCTCATCACCAGTCGGAGTAAGCAAGATTTCAGTCTCGTATTGAAGGATTTTACCCAGATTATTCTACAAGCAAAGAATACTTTGGATATTCCAAATTACACCCTTGCGCTCAGAAGCCTGTCTCTAGGAGGCGTTTTGTCAAAGATTGCACTCTAAGATTGTTGAAAGATCGCAGAATGCCTTTCTTTGGGTTTATCTGGTTCGGAAAGAATTTCGTGAATACATGAAAGGGAAGCAAAGACTAAGCGACACAGATATTGAGTCTCACTCAGCTGATAAGAGAAACAACGCGGCCCTCAACCTCGCAATTTCATCTAGAGCTGATTAAGATTCAATAGTAGCTAGCTATCATCCGGTTGCTTCTGGCTGCAGCGGCGTCTCCGGAAAGTCGCACTTATTATCGAGGAGTTCCACTCCACTATGCGGCACGCCACGGCTACTGTAAGGTTATTCGTGAGCTACTAAATAGAACGTCATCTTAGGTCCATGAGGTCGACAAAGACCAGATGACACCTCTCCATAGAGCGGTGATTTATAGCAATCAAGTCGCTGATGAAATGCTCCTCAGCGCTGGTGCTAGCTCTGTGGCCCCTGACGAAAAAGGCTTTCAACCAATCCATTGGGCTGCGGGCAAAGGCCGTCTCGAGTGCCTCCAGCTTCTTTTGAACAAGGGGAGCCTTGGTTAGGGCAGATGCAATAGCAACACTGTGCCTCTCCATTGGGCATGCGGGTATGGACGTCTGGAAGTCGCACGGCATCTTCTGGAGAGAGGGGGGCAAGCATTCAAGATTACAACAAGTGGAGAAAGACTGCTTTACGTTGGGCGTCAAGATACGGCCACATAGAAATTGTCAACCTTTTACTTCGCAAAAGAGCGGATCCTAACTGGCAGGAGTCATCAGGGCGAACTGCACTTCGCTAGGCCGCGCAAATATGGCCAGTATGACGTTGCGAAGCGACTCCTGAGTGAGGGCGCCGATATCAATATGTCTGAAATTCGAGGCGCGACTTCTCTATTCTGGGCCGTCAAGTATGGCCGAACTGCTGTTGTTCAGCTTCTTCTGGATCATGAAGCTAATCCTCAACCACTAGGAGGGAAATCGCCACTTCATACGGCAGCCGGGGAGGGCCATGTTGATGTTGCCAGAGTTCTATTAGGCTATTTAGCCATTAGTCTCACTGATATAACGGCCGTACACCAATCGCAGAGGCGGCGGAAAGGGGCCACGTCTGTGTTGTACAGGTGCTTCTCGAAAATGAAGTCGATCCAAACTATCCTAATCAGTATGTGCGCACGGCACTGCACTAGGCAGCCTCCTTTAATCAGATACCAGTAGTCCAGTGCTTACTCGATTACGGTACGACCGATCCGGACCTTTGCAATGATCGCGGTGAAATGCCTCTGCACTGGGCCGCGTCACGGGGCTTCGGTACCATGATCTCACTCCTGGTTGATCACGGCGCAGATGTTTCACTCAGGGATTCCGAAGGCAGATTTTTCACAGATCGCAGGGTGGACGAACCGTCTAGTTTTCTCTCGATCCCAAGCTGAGAGAAGGGGGGGGGGGGGATTAATACTTCTATTTCAAATAGAATATAACTGATTTCTTATAAAGCGAAAGCTAAGAGGGTTTCTGAGTTGGCTATAGGAAGTTGAAAATATATCCCATGATTGGAACGGTTTTGAGAGGTGGAAAAACAGGCAGAGAAAATGCAAGACTCTGTTATGATGCAAGGTCGCAAGATCTCTCCCGCTCAGGAACAATGCCCCCCAGACAGGGGGTTGACATGAGGGGAGGGGGACGGGGGAGACACCGTTCCAACATACCAAAGAGGGCTAGAATAGAGAGATATAGATATAGAAAAAGGGGGACAAGAATCGCGAAATTGAAGGGGAGGTTTTATTTGCAGTACACCCGCTCTCCATGCCTATGATAGGAGTTAACTTGGCAGGGCGGGAGGAGCATTGGGGTAAGAAGCTTCAGCAAAGGCTCCACAATAATAATAATAATGAGATTCGTGAGGTCGTGATATAATATATCTCTCATAACATATCCCGGGGAAAATGATGGGTAGCAGCGTAGAATATCATGGAGAAAGTGGGCATGTATATCTCCCACGATCTTATTATTTGAATCTTGAGACTGGAAAGCCAAGCTTTCCCCTCTGAGACAAAGATTGAATTTGAGAGCAGAGAGCAAGACAGTGTTATTATTATTATTGAATGAAGTCTAAACACAGCTTGGCAAAAGGTAGAGCTGCATATTCATCGTAAAAGCGACACCACAAACCAATATATAGATTCAAGGAAAACGCCATTTAATCTGACGATTTCTTGTCATCTTGCCATCTTTCCTCAATTAAGAAAGCGCCAACAAATACGGAGTACACAAGGAATAAATAGGGGGAAAATGCTAAAAAGAAGTTAGCGAGGCTGGGGAGGATTTCTTGGGATGTCGTTGGAACAAAGATAGGGAATCACCGCCTGGGCCTAGCGCACACTGGCTGCTAGCTCTCACTGGAGACGCCCAGCCTTTAACCTTGAAGACCCCCCGCCCATTTTTGAGTGGGGAACGCTAAATACGCGCATGATGATGGTGATGACAAAAGCCCCCCGCCAGCAACGGGGTCTCGGGTCTTGCGGGTATAATGTGTGTAAAGTAGGAAAAGTCGAAAAAAAAATTGGTCAATCATAAGGTTATCTTGTGATCGTTCTTCGACTCGTCTTCTTCTTCTTCTTCTGTTTTTGCTGCTGGTCAAGGCTCCCCCTATACCTGAGATGTAGATGTGTAACGGAGTATGGATGAGGATCTTACCCAAACATAACAACTAACTTGCGTAACCTGAAACTTCTGCCTGATCGGCTCGGCGTCGCTCTACAGCTCTAAACCCCCTGTCAATAAAAGTCATGGGAACCCTCCTCCAAAGCAACTGCTTACGTGGACTGCTAGGGTGCTGTATAAAATAGGCATACCATCTCAGCTGTTTCGCTTGGCCTGGGGGTGTATGTTAGTCTGGCTTTGTGCTCACGCCATCGTTTCTGCGTTGACCCCGAATTTCTCCATGCGCTCGAAGGGAGCTGGTTGCTCCGGTCTTTTGTGTGTTTGCAATACTAATAAGCCAGATCCTCTCCTTCCCCCCTGCTGATCTGCTTGTACTGGGATGTTGTTTGTTCCGTCATTAGTGGTTTCATACCTGTCAAGGTCCCTTCTCCCCCTCGTGTCATGATCCGTTCCTTCCTCGTACAGTCAAAGCAAACCCCGATAGACACCCGAAAGCTCCATAATGAAACATTTACCCTGATGAAAATAAAGACGGTATCTGGCGGGATGACGGCATGATCAAGAGTCTCGCCAATAGAACTCCACTTTCTTTTTTCTTTTCTTTTTTGCCTTTGCTTTTCCCACACGAGCACGAGCTGCCGTTAAATCCGATTTAGCGGGAAAATCCTTTGTATATAAATTTTTTTTCTCGGATTTCGGGGCGTTTAATACCCGCTTTTATATAGTAGTGGGCCCCCCATCCCAGGAAGTTGATGTCAAACTTGTACTCTTGAGGGAGGGGGAAAGAACATATCGAAGAGAGGGGATTAGAAATCAACTGATAGGTACTCTAGACTCGTAGCGAGCAACTTGAAGATAGTAGTTGTTAATGCAGCTATGCACACCAAATCAGTATGGTTTGAAAGGTTTCGGAGCCTCGGCACTCCAGCCATCCGTGGATCCCAAGACTGTCAAGAGTCAACGTGCACCGATCAACACGGGAGTCAAGGGATGGTGGTGGGGAGGATGGTCAGGTGGATGATAAAAAAATACGCGATTAGCGAGTAGCGAGGACCAGAGAGCGAGAGAGAGAGAAATAACATACAGTATTGTAAAAACGTGACGAAGGCATGGCATGCATGGGAATTTGGGGCCAGAAAGCCGAAAGAGAGATCGACCCGGCGAAGTTTGCCCATCCATTATTATTCACATCACTTGTGTGTGCGTGTGCTGCTTCCATACAATTCTTTTTTATGTCGTGGCCTGCATAATGCCAGAGAACCCTGGTGAATAGGCCCGGGAGTTAACCCATGCAGACCGTGCATGTGTCCCCGTGCCCTTATTGTCCCCACAAATGGACAAAAGGTGAAGTAGATTCTGGAGAGTTTGAGGACTGAGAGCTGAGAGATCTGACAATCCCCAAGAGCGGTCTGGACACTGGACAGCGATGATTTCTCGGCATCCTGGGCATGATTGGCGGCGTGACGTCTCACATAGACTTTTTCTCAATGGATAATTGAATCCTCGTATATGTAAGCGGTCTTTTGCTCGTGTTATGGGTGCCCCTTCGGGTTGTCACTGGTTAAAAAGCAGCTCCTATCACTTGCGCTGAAATGTTTCTTTCCGCTTGATTCTACTAGCGAGAATGGAAAAAGTTCCGATATTTACCCGCCATCTGTACCCACTGTGCAAGTTATCGATGGTTTGTAATGTAAGTATCTAGAAACAGAGATCCGGATGACCAACCGAGAAAAATATATTTTTGTTGTTCTCAAACTAGATCCTCGAGAACATAGAGAAGAATGGGTTTGCGGGAAGCCGTTTGCCGTGACAGTATCATTACCAGCATTATTATTATTATTATATCCAGCATGAATGTGTTCGTTATGCAGTTCTGGTCTCTTCTCTGTTGACTGTCTATCCCTGTCGAGGGATGCGTGCGGAAGTCCCGGCTCTTGACCCTTGGCTGGAGGAGTGGCTAGTGGCGCTGGGGAGCTCCACCAAGCAAGCCCCGAGAGGGGGAAATATATCGGCATTGGCGATGTATTATGATTCATTGCTAATTGTTAGCTCCAGTCGGTCATCGAATTTTTAATAGTCTGATGATAGTACTTCGACTCAAAGCTGGAGGGTGTGGGAGGGGGCCGGGCTTGTTGGGCCGGGGTATACCGTATGACTCCTGAGCAAAAGGGTTTGAAACTGACTTTTGCTCTGTAATCAAGTCGACAAGGCCCTTTTGTATGTACAGAGTATTTTGTTGGCGATTATGTAGAATAAGCCAGGGACCCCAAAAGGAACATTGAAGTATTAACCTTTGCCTCCCCCTTCTCGGCTCTCTGGATAATGAGGTCATTCTCGATCGCCCCCCTTGCGTTGATTTGGGGTTGGTTTGAGCACTTAATAATAATTATAAGAAGAACATCTAGATATTTTCCCTTCTGGTAGGCGCATAAAAATAAGAGCTTCTAGGCCAACAAGGAAAAAGAGGAACTGGGGCAAAATAGCAAACAGTAATACAGTTTGAGTCACTCTCGGGCCATCTTTTGCTGGCAGACCCAGCACGCCCGGAGCTGTTGGGTACATTAATAATAATTGCTGATTGATGCCCTTGTTTGTCTGCATGTATGCCAAAAAGTGGTGGTCCCACCTGATGCAGATGTACTGTACCTAGTAGAGTTTTGCCTGTGACGTGACTAGCTGCGATAAGGGAAAAAGCCGAGAGCTATCTTTTTTTTTTGTCTGCGATGTATGTATTCTGTAGGACACCTCAGCTCTCTCTCTATGCCCAAGACACATGCAAAAGTAAAAGAAGAGAGACAAGATGCAGCCTTCTCTTTTGCTTCTCTACCTTTCTTCTCTCTTCCTAATTCGCGCTACTCACTCAGTCCTTAAGCTCCAAAACACATCTCTCAGCTCTTAGAGCTACCTAGATCTCTCGCGAAAAACTGCAATATAACAACACCAATAAGAATAATAATAAAAAGACACTGCTCTCGGATGACGCTGTGGATCTTCCCCTGGAACCAGTGATCTCATCATTGCGGCTTCCGAAAAAAACACCAAACAACAAACCACCAGGCCCTTTTCCTTATCCTGCCGCTTATTTTGTTTCCCCATAATCCCACCATTCCGTGCCGAATATCCCTGACCTGGTCCAACCAAAACCTATTTTACCTCTTTGAAAGCTCTCTTTTTAATTCCGAACTCCCGTTGGATCTAATAATATAACAGCAAATCCAGAGTACATAAAGTCGTCATCATCATTATTATTAATCTCTCGTGTCTTCTACTTCGCCGATACTCCGTCCTCGTCTCTCTTCACTCACTGCCTCTCTCTCTCACACGCACACACACATTCTCTCTCTTTTGCTATCCTAGTCTTCATCTTTGCTGCAAATATTCTTAAACTTTAATCCTCGTGGGTTGCCCAAGACGGAATAGCTCAACCGTGCGTTGAAATCGATATAACGTTGTCTTTGCGCGCCGCGCCTCACTTCTGCCCTCCCAGTAGCGCGTCTACCAACCGCGCATATCTGGGCAGGACGTTTCCCCAAAACCACAGCTTGAAGGAAGCTTAGTTCTAGTTCTTTCCGACTCAGCCCATGCTGCGCAAAGCTCCCTTCGCTATTTCAAGGGGGGCTTTGCTCCTACTTGCTCTCCCGCTCTTAGCAAGCGCGCTCGCACATGGCGACGATCATGGCCACTCAATGGATATGGCCCATATGACGACCCCAAGCAATAGTACCATCACTAGCGGCAGCAGTGCAGACGGCAATGGCGAGATGAGTTACTTTGCCTATGACAAGCATGTGGGCGCGATAATAGCTCATGTTGTACTCATGGTTCTGGGTTGGTTCTTCATTCTGCCAATCGGTACGCAACAACCCGAGAATAACTCTTGTCAAAGAGAAACAAGTGGAAAAATCTCTTGCTAGGAGCTCTTTTCTCTATTTCTCCTGCTGTGGTAAATATTAGTTATACTAACAATGCCATTGTTTAACCCTTTGTAGGTGTTATGTTCAGCATTGCTCGCCATCGTCTGGCCCTACCCGTGCAGTTCCTATTCCTCGTTGTGAACGCTTTTGGCGTGCTGTTGGGAATCGTGTACAACTCGCAAACACCTGATCTGTACGAGAACAATGTGCATCACAAGATTGGCTGGATTGCAACAGGGGTAATGAGTGCGCAGGTGCTCATGGCACTGGTGTTTGCTTACTCTGGCCGAGACAAAGAGACAAACGGTGCTTCGTACGAGCGAGTTGCATTTCTTCCCGTGTCGACGGCTGATTCCACGCACGAACATCCCTCCCACGCATACCGTTGGTCAGGCGATAGTGGTCAGGGCACTGAGAGCTCGTCTTTGCACAGTAGAAATTCCTCACCTACACGCGGTCGACGGATGTCTCGGCCTCATGTCGATGATGATTTTGAGAAGCCAGAACCCGAGTTCATCGGCGAGGGACCAGCCAGTGGTAAACGACTTTTCCGCAACAAGTTTCTCGACTCGTTCCTTTCAAGTCGCATTCCGGGAATGTTTTCCAACCGTATTCTGGGAGCCATGAACGTAGTCTATGTCATCATTGAAAGGACCATTTTAATTCTGGGCTTCATTGCCATTGTGACTGGCGGGGTTGTGTATGGGGGAATCTTCGTAAGTCTCCTCTTGATCAGACCCACGCTTTCGTCAATATGTGCTGACGTTGCATTTGCAGAGAGCGCATGACATCTTCAACGGCCTCGCCCACTTCATCAAGGGCGGCATATTCTTTTGGTATGGGCTGCTCACACTTGGTCGATGGATGGGTTGTTTCGCGGACTTCGGCTGGGCGTGGAACCTCAAGCCATCACGTGCAATGGTGGGGAAGTGGAAGTCGCGAATGCCATCAGGAGAATTCACGGAATCTTTTGTGATCTTCCTGTACGGTTCGACTAATGTGTTCCTCGAACACCTCGCTGCTTGGGGTCAAGGATGGAGTGCGTCGGATTTGGAGCATGTGTCGATTTCAATCATGTTCTTTGGTGGTGGTCTGGTGAGTTTTTGTGCCCCCTAGCTCTGTTCCGCTGCATTGCTTGGCAAATCGGTGAATGATCAAAATGGTCGAAGGGATATCAAAGTCTGACAAAATGGCAACAGTGTGGTATGCTCATTGAATCTAAGCGCATTCGGGGATGGATGAATGCCACCGTCCTACCCCCCCCTGCACAATCTGATGAGATTTCCGCCGAAGATTCTGCTGCATGGCAGGAACCCCAGACCCAGCGGGTACCCCTTAACCCGATGCCAGCCGTGGTGATTCTGCTTCTAGGTCTGATGATGAGCTCGCACCATCAAGACAGCATGGTTTCGACAATGGTGCACAAGCAATGGGGCATGCTCCTGATTGGGTTCGCACTCGCTCGCGGGGTCACGTACATTATCCTTACGCTCAACCCGCCAAAATCGTACCTACCGTACCGCCCGCCTTCCGAGCTCGTGGCCTCATTCTGTCTCATCTCAGGAGGTCTGATCTTTATGGCCAGTGTAAGTACTACGTACTTTCAATCCTGATAAATCGTTTTGCAGTTCTGGGTAAAGAGGCAGCACAGAAGAAGCTAACTGTGTTTTTCAGACCAGGGACGTGATCAAGGGAATGGAATACCACAACCTGCACGCGATGTTTGTCTTGACCGTTGGAATGGGATTCACGGCGTTTGTGATGGCGTGGGAGATCTTAGCGATCGCGCTCAAAGCATGGGCGACGAGGAAAACAGCACTCCCAGCCGCAACGAGAGGGTTCTAGTTGGCAATTTCACCCCCACCTTTGCAACGCCGTGGAAGCGTAAATTGTTCCTATCCCCATTGAGGAGGATGGGGACAGTTTACCTGTGTTCCCGTTGAAAAGGTCCAGAGCCCCTCAATGCGGCTACTGCTCATCTCTGTTCATATTTGATGTCATTTTCTTTTTCCATGTTTTTCAAAAGCTCCTTTTCTTGTTCTTATGGCACAGCAGCCTTATACCCTGGTGCACCTTTTGTTTTATGTTTTCCTGGGTTCTTTCTGGATCTATTTCGCTGTCTATCCTTGATCCTCGAATTTTGCACAGAAATACCCCCCCATCGTTGGAATGAGCTCGGAATGATGAATATGTCTTAATGCCTCCGCGACCTATGCTATTTTGAGCATTGAAGTACCTGTAATAATGCCTCCTCCACTCATACCCTCCCACTGTTCCAATTTGGAGTTTAGTGTTTGAAATTTTTTTCTTTTTTCTTTTTTTCTTTTTTCTTTTTTGAGATGGTGTGTGTTAGTTAGTATGATGTAAGGGGTAATAGTGGGGGCTGAATGGGTTGATTGTTGATTGCTGATTGCTGAAGAGGCTTTGAAAGATTGAGCACGCTGGGGAGACTTTGTTGGTAGAAGTTATTAGGGAGTACTAGGGTGTATGAGAAATGGAAAGCATTGATATAAATATTAAAAACCATGTTTTCTTGATGGAGAAGCTATAACGCCAAGCTTTCTGGACCCACTGCTCTTGACCAGCTATGGCTTAGTAAGTGTCCAGTGCTACTAGTGAAAATGGAAAGCCCGGCCTCCGTCACGACTACACGTTTTTTTCCCTCGCCTTCCTCCGACGAATCTTTGTTTCTTTCCCTCTCCCTTTTATTTTGCCCCGATCGCAGCAGGGGATTATATCCTTTTCGTTCTCTTTTCAAGGTCTTCTGTCATGCCTTTTTCCTTTTGGCACCGGACTTCTTAACGCATGAAACGAACAGTCGATCGTTTTACATTGATTGAACTTTGTATGCGCGTTGGTGGGACCTTTGTCGCGATTGAACACGGTTTTTTGCGTTGCGAGAACCCCCCCGCGTATCAACGCCTTTGAGAAGATTGGTTTGAGAGTGAAAGAGAGATTCGGGGAATCAACCACGAGATTTTTGAGAAGGAAGGAGTGCTGCTACTGTCGTTTGCGTTTGGGGTTTTCCTACCGCGAACGCAAGATTCAATCTGATCTTATCATTCGGGCTTGGAACGTCTTGCGATATCTACGACTCGGTCGATCTATTTTACCTTGCGCACGCCGCTGGCCCCCTCGCTTCATCATTGGACTCGTTTGCGCCCGTCCTGTTGCGGAGAACACCCTTTCTTTTTACGAATCTGCGGCTTAAAAACGAACCCCCCCCCACACACACACAAGGGCACATCTTTCGTTCAGCGCAAGAGGACACGAAGAATACGTATATATAATGGCGTCACCACTGCCTCCCTTACCGTTTAATCCCGCGCGGCTCCGGTCGTATATCCTCCGTCTCCCGCTTTTCACACGCGTCGTGCTGTTTGTGATTGCACTGTTTTGGATATTAGGGCTACAAAACACTTGGGATGTAGTGCAATGGGGCGCGTTGATACCGCAGGAAATCAGCTTGGCTACAAGTGCGTATGCCTTTTTTCCCTTTTTTAGTAGCCTTCGTGGAGGGGGCCGCATGTGTTTCTACACCATACGGACGATTTTACTAATACGGTAATGGGTGAATCTAGTGTATCGACTTAACACGTACCCGATAATACACCAGGGCTTCTTCCATACGTTTTTAAATATGTTGGCGTTGACGCCGTTGTTGGAGAGATTCGAGGCTGAACATGGCACGCTTACTTCTGTGGCACTATTTATTGGACGTATGTACTCAACATTTCCATGGAGGAACGCAGATGCTGTGCATTGGAAGTTAAGAGGCACTTTTTGATCTGACTTCTTTTCGTAGCGCTATCGACTCTGCCTGCTGGACTTTATCTTTTGATTGAGCGCGGTATCCTGAGGGGAAATACTGCTGTTTTGGGCTCGAGGTGTGTATATACTCCTCTTTTCCTGTCGCTCTTTGCTTGGTATGGGCTAACGTCGTTCTGTTTTCGAAGCGTTTGGGTGTTCTTGCTCCTTGGAAGCGAAGCGATCAAGACCTATCAGTCTCATCCTCACTTCAGGTTAGTTATTCTCGCTGAGCGATGTTTCCTGGCTTCTCGCCTTAAGACATTCTTCTGACCTTCTATTTATAGCATTGGAACGTATAAAATACCCACCTGGACGACACCGTTGGTCGCGATAGTTGTCGTGGCTGTGCTCTTTTCGCAAACCAGCTTTTTGGGCCATATCTGCAGTGTTGCAGTTGGCTATGTTTGTGAGCTAATTTCCCCTTCATTCTTTTGTCCCGTGTAAACCACTTGCATGCTGACTGATCTCGAACTATTCCAGTCGGATTGGGATATCTAAAGATCCTTTTGCCGCCGGAGAAGGTCCTCCGGTTCATCGAGGGGAAATTGAACCTCCTCGGCAGACTCCCTCGCTATGTGTCTGTCGATCAGAAAACATACGGGAGATATGGCCTGTTGCCCTCGGGCATTGCGTTGCCAACTGAACCATCTGTTGCGATGGATTATCTTGGTTCGTCGCAGCGGCTAGGCCCGTGAGATTTTGGTTC
This sequence comes from Polytolypa hystricis UAMH7299, assembly GCA_002573605.1. NCBI lineage: Eukaryota > Fungi > Ascomycota > Eurotiomycetes > Onygenales > Polytolypa > Polytolypa hystricis. The sequence goes on along the minus strand of PDNA01000015.1, from coordinate 227,120 downwards.
GGGCGTATGATTATTTATATGAATGTAGATGCTAGTTTCTCTTTTTAATTTTAATTTGTATAGAATATATGAACACTTTGTCGTGAGGATGATAGGCGTCACCAGGAATAGGGGCCGATGTGATAAACCAAGTAATACCAATACCAAACAGCATAAGTGGTCATTGCGGTGTAACGTAGCTTTGGCACATCGGAGTTAAACCTCATATACAACAAGTTGTTGGAGGGATCTGCTTGTTCTGGTTTGATATTCTATGCTCCAATTAATTTGATGGCCGCATGGGAATTGTTTCCCGAAGGCTATTTCTTCAATGGCACTCATATGTAAGTCTCCCACCCTACCATGTCGTGTCCGCCCCACCGATACCACAAAAGCAAAACAAACCAGCTAACTGCTATCCTGCGGGTTAAAAAAACAGCCAACTTAATCCTCAAGCTGCGTCGTGATCCGCGCCTGCTATACAAAGTCCCCCCTTACCTCTCCGCCCTCCTCGTCATCGTCGGTGTGATATGGGTCCTCGTCCTCCCGCTCAATGAGTACTCGCGCAGAACATATATCTCCGAAAACGCCCTGTTGCCGGGACAGGTGCATACGTACTTTGCAGGTAGCGAACAGCACGTTTTTCGCGCGTATAGACGAGAATTAGATACGGTTAAGGAGGAAGGTTATGATGTGTATGTTCTTTTCCTGGCCAGTGGGGCTTTTTTCTTTTTTTTGGCCGCTCTGGCACAACAAACGTGGCCTTTATCGGGGATTGAGCTGAAGCGTTCGGTGGTATATATGGAATTTTACTAGAAGGTGTTTTTAATTTCGCTATGCTATAGGATATCGAATAAACTCCAGTCGATATTCCGCGAATCGGGCTTGAAAGTCGCGACGCAGGATTACGAGTACAAGTCCGCGGGAAACGTTTACGCAGGGCAGAATGTATACAGTGTCATCCAGGCACCACGGGGAGATGGTACAGAAGCCATTGTGCTGGCAGCAGCGTGGAAAACGATTGATGGGGAGTTGAACCTTCATGGCGTCGCTCTGGCGTTGACGTTGGCAAGATATTTTAAACGTATGTATAAGGTTCTTGAGTGGAGGTAAAGGGGGGGGGGTTTACCTGGCTGCATAGACTAACGCTTTACCGGTTATTTTTGCAGGATGGTCGCTGTGGTCAAAGGACATTATATTTCTGATTACACCTGATAGCAAGTCCGGTGCACAAGCCTGGGTCGATGCGTATCATGACATGCACCCTCCATCAGTGCAGCCGCTACCCCTGAAGAGCGGCGCGTTGCAAGGTGCCTTGGTTTTCGAGTACCCCTTCGACCACCGCTTCGAGACCCTCCACATCGTATACGACGGCGTTAACGGCCAACTCCCCAATCTGGACCTATTCAACACCGCCGTGTCCATCGCCACGGGCCAGATGGCAGTCCCCGCCGGCCTACAGCAAATGTTGAGACACGACGATAGCTACAAGAAGCGTCTAGAGACGATGCTCAGGGGTATGGCGAAGCAGGGTCTTGGCTATGCAGCAGGCGTTCACAGCAGCTTTATACCTTACCATGTCGACGCGATCACCATGCAAGCTGTTGGCGAAGGGTGGCAGGATGAAATGGCCCTAGGCCGCATCGTGGAGGGTCTGGTGCGCAGTCTGAATAACCTGCTTGAACACTTCCATCAGAGCTTTTTCTTCTACTTGCTCATGCAGACGCACCGGTTCGTCAGTATCGGGACGTATCTCCCCAGCGCGATGTTGATTGCTGGCAATTTCACGATTATGGCGGTTGCGCTGTGGATGAAGAGTGGCCATCATGCATCGAGCAATAGGCCTGTCGCAAAAGCAACGAAGAGTGAAAAGAAGGGTCCTCCAGCAATTCAGGCGGAAAGTAATGGGATTGCAGAACGACATTTGAAACTGCCGTTGGCTTTGGTTTTCGGTCTACATTTCCTGGGCTTTGTGCCGCTTTATGTATTCAACAACATCTCCCACCAGGTAAGCTACAGGTTGACAACTCTACATACGATTTGCCCCACAGTTCTATACTAACCAACGGGGCCTACTTTTGGGCTCTCCCGTATTATAGTACTTCGAGCCAGCAACCTATATATTCTGCGCCATCAATATCCTCCTCCCGCTTGGCCTAGCAGCCATGCTCTCCAGCTCCAGCGCCTCTACGCCTCAACAATTCATACTCTTGAAATCCTTCTCCCTCCTCCTCCTAGGCCTCTTCCTCTCCGCGCTCGCGACGCTCAATTTCTCCCTCTCCCTCTTCGTCGGCCTCCTATGTACCCCGCTCACGTACCTGGGCAACACTCACCCTTCTTCTTCGAAGCAGAAATCCATTTCTTCCACCATTCTATCTATTGCGGGATTGGTGCTGCTTAATCTGCTTTCCCCAACTACGATTTTAATCGCGGCGTGTCAGCTCTGGGGGGTGTCGCTGGAGGCGGTGTTGAAGGAGGCTGCGTTTGGATGGGATGTGTGGGGCATGTGGACGCAGGTTGTTGTTTGGTGTGTGTGGTGGCCGGCGTGGCTGTGTGGGTCTTTGTCGCTTGCTTCATCAGTTTTTTAGATAGGAGAGAGTGGACGGGGGTTGCTTCGTTTTTTTTCTATTTCTTTTCCTTCAGATTCTTTTTTCTCTTCTTTCTATTTTACTTGCGGAATGTGTGTGTGTTTGAGTTGAGTGGCCTAAAATTTATTTCATCCCGCCCTGAGGGGTGTGATAGAGGTAAGCGGGTAATCCCCAGCCATTGCACGATAGTTTTAACACATAGAATAAATAGATTTGCCGTCTATTTTTGTATACATTCCATTGCTACATGGAGTAGGATATCACCTATTCCAAGGCAGAGAAAAAAGACAGCGCCCAATGTCAAAGCTAGGGGGAGGTATTTTTCCGGATCACACACAGCTTGGAAGGATTTGAAAATGGGAGGTGAAAAGGTATCAATCAGGGCTGCAAAGAAAAAATATCATGCGGCCCAGACATCTTTTCCAACCCCCTCGATCCAATGACCCAGCTGATTCACACCAGAGTCCCACTCACGCAACCTCGTCCTCATACCTTCAATTTGCTTCATATCCAGCACCTTGGGCTGCACCCAGTTAATCCGCGCAATCTGCGCAACCTGGTCGATTGTACCCTTCAACAGGCCCAAACTCAACCCCTTCATAATCAAATGCTCAATCTCATTCGGTTGGACTTTAGTTTCTTCCGATATCGTGGCAAATGTCATGGTGCGGTCGTGCGGTGGGCGGCGGAAGACAGTCTCCGTCAGCGCGGAGAGAGAGATCTTCTGGTATAGGAATACCTTGTGTTGTTCGAGAAGGGCGTTCTTGCTGATGTTACCGGCCAACACGTCGTAGGCGGTCAGGTCTCCGCGGTTGAATGCGAAGAGGAGCTCGCGCAGCCAGGCGTGTGGGGTTTCGGTGAGAGCGTCAAGAACGGGGTGCAGGAGGAGTTCGCCAAAGTTGTAGATTGAGTCAGAGACGAGGGCAGCGATGCTGAGATCGTAGGCTCGCGACGCGCGGTCTTCTTGTGTGAGGTCCTCGAGGTCAACGCAGGCGAGGTAGAGAAGGGCGTTTCTGTAGTAGGCTGCGAACTCTTGCTTGGCCTATTTTATGACATTTGAAACCGGAGTTAGTCATGGCAGTTGAGTTAAGATGGGACGGAGTACTGTATTGACGCACCTGGTAGTAGTCCGCATTTACTTTGTAAAATGCGGCGTGGACTACTGTTTCGACAGAGTCAAAGGAATCCAAGACTGCCTCTGAGGCATCAAGGTCCTTGCGCGATCCCTCAAAGTCCTTTAGCCGTAGCTTAACGCTGGCGACATCTGCCATGGCATAAACATATGCATCTTGCGATCCTTCTTTATTGACTCTATCAGCCAAGGAAGTGAGGAAAGATAGGCGTTCATTGTCATCTAGTTTCCAACACCGTCAGCTCTCAATCTATCAACCCGCTTCCAACAACTGAAATCCAAGACGGAACTGACCTGCGCATTGTGTCGATGCCATCAACCCCAGCGTCACAAACTTCAGCTGGTTAATCTTATCCGCAAAACTGAGAATAAACTGCTTAAAGATCGCTAATCTCTGAGGGGCGCTCTCGGGGAGGCAAAAGAACTCTATCAGCGCATTCGTGAGCTGATGCCATAGTTTCCGTTCCCAGAAATCTTCAAAGGATAGGAAAAGTGCATGGGCTTCGGTCAGCGCTTGTTCTCGCTGCTCTGCGAGGAAGTCGGGGATCTTGTCGGCCTGCATGGCAGGCAAGGTTGCTAGGCTGGAGCTGTCGTCTGGAGGGTTATAGGCACGGTAATGGGCCCGATCGAAGTTTATAGAGATGGTGTAGGTGGATTCGTAAAAGGGCTGGTCGTTTTAGTGCTGTCAGAAGAGGTAGAGGTGGTAACTATGGGGTATACAAGAACGGAGTTGTCTTGGTTGAGGTTGTCTCTGTCTGCTGCTGGCTCGAGACCGTTTGATGATGGAGCTCCTTTTGGTCGCTGTCGTCCGCCGTAGCCCAGTGCTGGTTTAGTCAGCAATTGTCACGAGTCACGTGACACCACTCTCGCAAATCCTGTCCTCGTGCTACAGAAATAATAAGGGGAACGAATGAAAGAAAGCAAAAGGCTTCTGAGCACTCTCTCGGCAAACGTCTTTCAGCAAATTTTATCCCCGTCCTTAGCATGGGAAACGCTTTATTTTCACGGTTATGCATCTCATGAGATTTTGCTCCAGGCTTACTGGAGTCCGTGCTCCTGGCCTTTACTTCCGGAACTTCTCTCCTATTTGGCAATCTTGGAATTTCGAATCCGCCAATCGGATTCGAAATTCTACATATCGGATCCGCGATTAGGACTAAGAATAATATTAGGGTTTCGCATTTAGGTAAAAGAAGTAGATGGTGTGAGGGTCGAAGACCCCCAGCAGTCAATTGAAGAGGAAATCTATCCCGATGCACTCCAGGAAAATAAAACTTGGGGCTTTGTTGTGTATCGGTGCTCTTACAACGACGACAAGGCATGGAATAAAATGCTCAAGCTCATCTATCGCCATGCTGAATTACGTGTGGACGTTGAAATGGACCACTATGAGCTCTGGTCTCGACACAAGCTCATAGTCATGGATGACAAGGCTAAATTTGACGGCGCCACGACTCATGATATTCGCGCCCATTTCAGCCACTGCGTAAAAGATGAATTGAATAAGGTCCGCAAGCCGCGGTCTAAACGCCAAAAGACAGCGTGGAAGTACTTGACTGGTGCAACTCGCTACAACTTTTGTCTCCTCGTCGACGATACCTGTCTTGAGTCCCTGTCCTATATGCCTGGCTAATTATCAAGATGATTCGCGGGGACTGGGGCCCGTGGAGGGATACAAAAAGAAATATGTTTTGAATCCGGATTGGCATGACGGCTTCACTAATAATTTGCATGAAGATGTTGGCTGGATATACGTCGACACCTATGCATATACACCGTTTTATGCCCTGCTTTCTTGTTCCCCGGCTTGGCATGAGCTCTACTCCCGGCCACCTCTTATGTACGGCATGATCCTTAACGAACCTCCTGGATTCTGGCGGAAAGGAGGCCCGGGCTCCAATGTTACAGGCTAACCTGGTTGCGTGGGTGATAACTCGACTCGTACATGATTTCTAAGAATGGATAATACAACCTCGCTGACACGATTTCCACCGAGTTGGAGAGAAGGAGGGGAATGGCTGTGGAATTAATGGGTGGGATATATCTTCCTGAATCAGTGGCTTTTCTGAAGGTGGTAATGAGCACTTTCATTATCTTTGGTTTGCAATCTGTTATTCACTGCATGCATAGGTTAAATGGGGCTCTGAAGGTGGTTGAGGAAGAGACAGGCATTTTTCATGCTGGCTTAGAATATCAGGTAGATGGGTTTCTACACTGTTAATTATCAACTTGTTTATAGGGCTTATTCTGGCCATTTTCTTTGAAATTATCTAAAGTTCTTGCCTTGCTACAAACTACTATACTAGAGCATAGTAGCGAGGATCGTGCGAAGGGACTTGGATTATGGAGTTCGTGAACAGTACACAACAAACTAAACTGAGTAAGAAGAGCGATTTAAATCCCTTGCGAGATCCTGTCTCGCTATGTCCTGACAGGGTAGGGCCGCAGGACTGGGCCGTCGAGGTAATTGAATGGCAATTGTCTACGCCAGTTAAGCACTAAACTGTCTTCGTACCTACGGAAAAGGGAACAAAGCCGGACAAAAAGAGCAACACTAGGGCAGCCCGAGATAAACCTTTAGCTTTGCCACAGAAACTATACTACGAGCACTGTTTTTGCATTATTATCAGCAAGTTCTCCTTGCAGCACGTGGGTGGTTGGGGACTACCAGGTGTTAAGCGGACACGTTTTGTTCACCGTTTTGCGTACTTTCCACTCAGTAGAGGCATCGCAGTTACTCACGCAGCCTTTGCCATAGTACTCTGTATTCTGCGCCATAATCGTCGAAGCCACCACCTTCTCATAGTCAATACTGAGCTGTTAACTGGAGTTGGCCTTTGAACTTACTGCCACAACATGCACAGTTACAGCGCAGTCCTTTGAAGAGAGAGTGAGATGATGAATGTCACTATGTTAGGCATGACTTCTACAACTCAATGCCTTGGCCACAGGAATAGTCATCTCGGCATGACAGAAAGGTGGCTAAATATTATAGTCCGATCTGGCGCTGGCGTACATAGCAAACACTGACAGTTCAGTTCCTATGACCTCAGTAGAAATAATAGAAAGGCACGTGTACAGAGTAGATCCACCTACTTGACGAAGAGTTGATTGACGAAGCGCCCCAGTACAGCACGTGACAGAGAGGTTGAACTAAGCTCCTTGAACGACCCACTTTTCCGGTAGCTAAAAGTAAGCCTTCTTTTTTAAAAGGGGCTGCATCCATGATCTGGCATACTACTAGATGTTCAAATTCGCCTTGTTGATACGATGAGCACGAGAATACCATTGAAGGCTACAGATACTATAACAACGCCTTCGATAGGGCAACCCTATTGTGGGGTAGGGATCTTAACGATTTGAACTCGTGCAAGGGATGATCGCAGTACGGGGAAATGACAGTCCCTAAACTAATTGAAATGGAATCTGAGCCTTTCGACGGGAAATTGCACTTTACTACCCGAATACAGTTACTGTGTTACGCTATGAGACAAGAGACGTGAGTATGTACCTTCAATTTCCATATAACCTCCTTTTTTGTATCTCCTAACGAAGCCTGTTATCCACCACAGTCACCGAGAACTTCCAATATGAGTATTACATGCGTGCATGCGAAGCTCTCATACCGCCAACACTAGTCTAGCTAGAAGGTGCAATTGTCACACCCAGTTTCCGGTAATCGACCAGGGTTAGGAAGTCACGAATCAGCTGGCAATGATGGCAAGGTAGAGCACGCGGACTAATTAGTTCCATTTCCACACTTCAATAAAAGCATCGCGGATATCACAGCTCTCGACTCTTGGATTGGCTCAGATTTCGATAAAGGTTTTCTAGACTCTAATGTCAAGCGATGGCTTCCGTGCAGTTTTGGGTCAACCGTGGCAACGCCAGCACATCAACAGTGTCACCCCCGACTGCATCGACAGAAACGACGTCTGTAGCACCATTGATACTATCATCGATAGCGACACTGATACTGACACTGACCTCGATAGCATCACACGGCCCCTGCTCTCACACAACAAGGTACCGTTAAAACACGCAAAAAGCGGCATGTTGTGGTGAAAGGCGATAGCTGCTGGTCTATCTCTCAAATGCATCGCATTTCGCTTAATGACTTCTCTTCGTGGAACCCTAGAGTGGGCTCAGACAGCTCAGGGTTATGGCTTGGGCATGCAGTTTGTGTTAGGACGTGAGGCACATGCTATGTAGTATGTAGTGTAGAGGAGCATCAGTAAACTTGGAGACAAGTGTTAACAGGCATTCTATCCTGAAATCTGCATACACATGTTGATGAAATGACCGGGCGGCCTTGTAGACTCGCAGCACCTATCACAAAAGGCGTCTGGAGGGCCTTGATCGAACCAATATATGCTACCTAAGCGCATACATCACACAGTACACGCTCACGGCATCCAAGTCTGACGCGGCGGACAGGCGATGTTACCCCTTAACCCCTCAGGTTCATGGTGATTATTGACAGCGGGTAAGTCTATAAGCCAGAACACCCATTGGCAAATACTCATCCGATGAGGGTAGGTCTGTAGGGGCATTATTAATTCTTGAATGTCACACATATACCATAGACGTGCAGAGTCTTCACTCGACTATTTTATGTCTAACCTTCCAAACGCAATAAATAGATGATTGTGTTCACATTTTTCGTGAAGCAAGCTCGGTACAGAATTTGAGGCGGAGACCATCCAATTTTGCCTCAGACAGAGTTCAATCCAAAACTCTCCGCAATCACTCCGTTCTGCATCCATAGATTAACCCCGAAGCTTAAGAGCGATTGGACCGAAAGCTGCTGCCTTTGAAGCATGCTAATATAAATGCTTGTCTCTCAGCCCTGCTCCACTCGCAAGATCCCCCCCAACCTTCAGGGACTAGTACGTCACTCTTAAGATATACCCTCATAATCCCCGTCCACAATGAGCGAGCTAACTACTCGAACAAGGGAATACTACGAGTAAGTGAAGGGGCACAAATCTTTTATGAAGTGGGATAGGCCATAGACGCTATTTGCATTAACACGTTGCCTTAGTCGCGTGGCTCCTACATATAGCGAGAAATTCCATGAGCCACTCGGACACATTGCTTCAGCGCTAAAGGCAGACCTAGGCTGGGTCGGCCCTAAACTGTCCGAGAATGCTGCTCACGCCGGGAGGCAAAGTATAAAAATGTTTGACTATGCTTGCGGGGACGGGGCAATCTCAAAGGTACTATCTATCCGCTTCGCTGACGATCTATGACCTAACTCGGTACTGAAAACGCGCAAAAGACACTTAGACCCTACGTCAGCAAAATCCTCGCCGTTGATCTGTCTGATTCCATGGTCGCAGAATACAACAAGGCAGCCCAGGCAGCGGGATATGGCCCGGAAAAAATGACAGCTCAGCAAGGAGATTTATTTAGCGATGAAGCTTCACAATCTCTGAGCGATCCCGAGTATTTTAACTTTGACCTTGTGACTGTAGGATTTGGGCTACACCACGCCGAAACCCCAGTTCAGGCAGTTCAACGGCTGGCGGAAAGGTTGAAGAAGGGAGGTGTTTGTCTTATTCTTGATTTTGCTAGTGGGTTGCGGGAGTCTTCTTCGGATCCTTCGACTATAGCCGTTGATGGCTTCGGGAGAGAGGAGATGAAGCGCATATTTGAGGATGCCGACCTAGGCGGAGGGTTTGACTACGTCATCATTGAAGAACCGTTAATATATGATATCAGGGGGACAAGGAGGGATATGCAGTTCTTCATGGCCAGAGGAGAGCGCATTTAAATGTCTTCATGGATGTCACCTATTCATTATTTTGTAGGAGCACAAAATTGCATTAGCATCCTCAACAGCAATGTTGCCTTCCCCTTTTGTCCCATGCCAAGTGAAATGACAATCGTAGGCAACAATATTCCTAATGGAAATTGAAACCCCATGGTCTGGGCGACGAGGTGACTGCTGCTCAATACTCTTCTTCGACGACGGACTTAATCTCGGTCACAGGGCTAAATGCCATAGACGGTACTCGATGGTCGGATGAAACTTTATGCGTTGGGAAGGATCGCAAGTACACACACTGGCAACCAGGAGCGAACAAGCCACCATGTAGATAATTTAAGTTCATAGGCCATTGATTCAAGGACGATGCCATTCAGTTCAATATTAAGGGTTTGTATTTTTGGAGTTGAGAGGCGATCTCATTTGTTAACTACGTCGGAGATAAGGTGGACCCCCTGCCTTAACTCCTCAGGTCGCGAGCATATAAAAACGATGGCAGTTGCTGCAATGGACTATACGATAGACATATTCCTGATCATTTTCAAGTCTTATTCCCCTAGATTGTCTAGTACTTGATACTTCTCACTCCCCGTTGCAATTGCCATCTTTTTTACTTGTATCCGATACAATATCTTTCACCATGAGCCGACCCGTAGCACCCAGTACTGTCACCGGCAAGCCAGTGGGCCCTGTTGGATTTGGCCTCATGAGTAAGTGAACATCCATCCTAAGACCATCGTGAAAATAATTCGCTCTGCGTGGATGCAGTCAAAGTGGTGCTGAGCTAACATGGGGTCGCAGGCTTTACCCTCCCGTGGGAAAACGTTGAGCCCTCGGCCGCGGTAAAAGTGATGAAAACTGCTCTTGAGCAAGGTGCCAACTTTTGGAATGGAGTAAGCATGCGAGGGACACACCCTTTTTCGGTTGCTTCGACGTGGTGCTGACTCATTGCCAGGGCTTATTCTACGGTACACCTGAAAGTAACTCCCTGCACCTGCTCAAGCACTACTTCGAGCAGTATCCAGAGGACGCCGAAAAGGTTGTCCTCAACATCAAGGGCGCCTTGGACGCCACGATGACACCAACCGGTAGTCCAGAAGCCATCCGCGCATCGGTAGAGGAGGCCCTCCGCATATTAGATGGCGTTAAGAAGATCGATATCTTCGAATGTGCACGAGTCGACCCCGAAGTTCCCATCGAGACCTCGGTGAAGGCTTTGGCGGAGCTAGTTTCAGAGGGCAAGATCGGCGGCATTGGCCTAAGTGAAGTTAGCGCAGCCACTATCCGCCGCGCGCATGCTGTGCATCCTATCGCCTCCGCCGAGATCGAGCTGAGCCTCTTCACGACCGATCCTCTGAATAACGGCATCGTCACCACATGTCATGAGTGTATGTCCTGCTTCTTTCATCTACCCATTCCTCATAGAACTAGATAGTAACTTGCTTCGCCTCGTCGCAGTGGGCATCCCAATCGCTGCATACAGCCCCGTAGGTCGCGGCTGGCTTACAGGCAAATATAAAAAGGTGGAAGAACTCCCGGACCACCCATTTGCCCGTATCTGGCCGCGCTTCCAAGCCGGAGCCTTCGAACAAAACCTCAAACTGGCCGGGGCGGTGGGGGAAATCGCGAAACGCAAGGGTGTCACTCTCCCGCAGGTAGCCATCGCCTGGGTTCGCCGCCAGGGGGCTATTCCCATCCCTGGCACCACTAAGGCTGAGCGAATGGTTGAAAACTGCGCGGATGTGCAGTTAAGCGAAGAAGAGTTGGAGGAACTTCAGCAGATCCTGAAAGAATTCCCGGTCCAAGGGGGGCGGTATCCCGAACAACTTTCAGGCCTGCTTGACGCCTAGGGAGAGTAAAACGAGGGGTTTCCCATCAACAAAGCCTTCTGTTCTTTTGCCATGTTCCAAGCTGCATAGATGAACTATAAGATCTCAGTGAATCTAGCGAAAGATGTGCATATTTAGAGACCTTTGTATAGTACTATATTCGAACCGAATCGCGCGAGCTGGTATGTCTGTCTGTAGCACTGTTAATTAAGCAAGGTGTCCATTGTCGGCAGCTTATAATATTGCAGTACCCTTCAGCAAATGTAAAACTTCATGACATGACCGGGATTATTGTCGCAGTTCAAGTTCCACGGAATATTCGACAAAGTTGAGGCGTCTTTTTGATGGTGGATCAAGATGTCAACAGGGATGAGTGGAACGAATAACCAGCAATGACGCCAAACTCTATGCGGCAATTCCAAATTCGCATTACATAAGCTGATTAGCCGGCGTTTAACATTCGCGCTAAACTGTTCTGGGACTGCTTGATGGTACACTCGCTTCCCGCTTCAACCTCATCGACGTCAAGAATCAGACAATTGATTTCAACAAGAACTGCCGCAAGGGTCACCACTCCCGTTTACACGCCCCCCGGCAGCTCTGTGATACCATCTAATTCCACCCCTCGTTGCATGGTGGGCTAATTGGGTCACAATGCAGAAGTGCCGTGCTGTTCAGGGCGCTCTGGGCTCCAAAGTCCTGACCTCCCCGCCGACTGCTCGGTTACAATCCCGTGTTCAGCAGAGGAATATCCAAGATGTGTTCATTACTCGGACGGGGACACCAATTATAAAAGTGCAGGGCGGAAGGTAAGCGCCAATTGATGGCCCAATTGGCTACTACTTGTGCTAACCATCTGGATCAACATAGGTCGTCCCTCGGAGGTACCGCTCTATACCTATCGTTTTCCGATGAATTGACTTACTGAGTGTGATTCCAGGTCATACCGCTACTGTCTTCGGTGCCACTGGGTTTCTGGGTCGTTATATTGTGAACAGACTGGGTATGGGATCTCGGGCGTTTGGATCGCTAAAAACGTAAACAACGGTTAACAGTTTGCAGCCCGCCAAGGATGTACCGTGGTCGTTCCCTACCGAGAGGAAATGGCAAAACGCCATTTGAAGGTCACGGGTGATTTGGGAAGAGTCGTTTTCATGGTATGATTTCAAATTTGGACTTCCCTACGGATCACGCTATAGACGGACATGGGCTAAAGGCATTGCGTGCAGGAATACGATTTGCGAAACACTCAGTCGATCGAGGAAAGTGTGCGGCATTCGGACGTTGTCTATAACCTTGTTGGCCGACATTATCCCACAAAGTACGTCATTTCGTCATATCCGGCAAGACGGGCTTCATTCTGACTCTTTATCCACAGGAACTTCGACTATGGTGATGTCCACGTTGATGGCGTTGAGAGAATCGCGGAAGCTGTTGCTAAATACGACGTTGACCGATTCATCCACGTCTCCTCCTACAATGCGGATCCAAACTCGCCGTCCGAATTTTTCCGGACCAAGGTGTGTCGCATTGGTTTCCCCATCAGGACCGGGCAATGCTAACGGAGACCATAGGCTCGTGGTGAACAAATTGCCAGATCTATTTACCCAGAGACCACCATTGTGCGACCAGCGCGTATGTTTGGCTTCGAAGACCGACTACTCCATAAGCTTGCCGGAGTCGCGAATGTTTTCACTTCGAACCATATGCAAGAGAGATACTGGCCAGTTCATGTAAGGCACAGGATCCGCAGCCAGGTAGCTTCTTAGGTCAAAAGCTAACCATGGTGACACCTTTCTATATAGGCCATCGACGTTGGGCATGCTCTTGAGTTGATGCTCTTTGACGAGTCTACCGTTGCCCAGACATTCGAACTATACGGCCCAAAGAACTACTCAACTTGGGAAATCTCCGAACTGGTGGACCGCGAAATCATCAAGAAGCGTCGTTTCATCAACGTCCCCAAACCCCTTTTGAAACCTTTCGCATACTGGCTTAACAGACTCATTTGGTGGCCAACTATTTCTCCGGATGAGGTTGAGATGGAGTTCCTCGACCAGAAGATCGATCCTACCGCGAAAACCTTTAAGGATCTAGGCATTGAGCCTGCAGAACTTAGCGACTTGACTTTCCATTACCTGGTATGTTATCCCTACCATCATGTTTATGGGTTGACTGTGTACGGAACAAATACTTACGATGCTTGCGATGTGTAGAAAGGATACCGTTCCGCGATGTACTCGGATCTGCCTCCGGCCACGGAGCGCGAGAAGGCCGAGGAGAAGAAGTACCTCCATGTGCTTGACAATCAGTAGCCCAAGTTAAAACAAGACCCCCTTTTTCCTTAAGACGTGTATATACATATATACTTGACTAGACGCTCATCAAACTTTTCCTTATTTCCTGTTCTATGTTGTACAATGGTAAAATAAATCCATATCTATATTTGTGTTTCTTTTTTCCCGATTGGGTAGTGCGCCGCCGTCAATTTAGCACCTATGAAATTAGAAGAATGAGCACTGAAGAATAAAACGAAAAGAAGTAATAAAAGAAATATTATGCGGGTATTTAATGTGCGATTATTTGTACATAGCTCTTGATCGCACGCCGTGACTGTATGGTATAGAAGTACATAGTAGGACGCAGCTCAACTTGTTCCCCCGCAGAATCTCACGATAAGAAAAAAGTTCCGCCCCGCCGCAACATCAGCAGCAACAATCCCCTCCAAAACAACAAACCCGCCATTGCTTCTCTCTCAATATACCTTACACATCCTTTGCGCCGATCCTTTCAAATTCTTATTTGTATCTGCCAATACACACCAACAATGCCGTCCTCCCCAACCCCAGCACCACCACCAATCTTCCTCCTAAAAACCAAATCCACCCCGCACGACAACTACGAAGAATACTTCTCCTCCAACAACTCCACATCATACACATACAAATACACACCAACCTTCGTACCCGTTCTCGAACACCATTTCCGCACTGAGAATTTAGCAAAAGTTAGGGATTTGTTTGTGGAGGGGAAGATTGGGGAGAAGTATGGCGGGTTGATATTTACGAGTCAGAGAGCCGTGGAAGGGTTTTCGAGGATGGTTAGGGAGGACGTTGGAGGTTTGTTTCGCATCTCTCTCTCTCCCCTTTTTCCCTTTTTACGTTTGTTTGGCTTCAATGGCTTGCGAGGAGAATTTTTATCCAATTGCACAAACACCCCCCCCCCCCGGGGGCTAAACTAACAATCTCCAAAAACAATATTAGAGTCCATCGCATCCGCAGCCTCAAAATCCCTATCCCTCTACGCCGTCGGCCCCGCTACATACCGCTCCCTCAACACCCTACGCACCACTCACCTCCCTCACTCCACAATCCACGGCGAAGAATGCGGAACGGGCGAGAAACTCGCTGGTGTGATATTAGCCCATTACAACAGTCTACACAATACCGCGCAAAAACAGAAACGACCACTCCTCTTCCTCATCGGCGAAACCCACCGCGACATCATCCCGCGCACACTAACCTCCGCCCTCCTCCCGCCAGAGCAGAGAATAGATCTCGATCCACTCATCTTATATGCGACGGACGTGATGCCAGGATTCCAGGAATCTTTCTCGAAGGCTTTAGTTGATGCGAGACGCGAGCGCAACAACAAGGACAATCCGAATCCCGAGGCGGGAAAACACGAGAAGATGTGGGTCGTTGTATTTTCGCCAACGGGGTGCGAGAGCATGCTTCGCGCCCTGGACTTGATTTCAGACACCACCACCAACAATAATAATAATAATATCTCTGATGATGGCACGGTAGTAGCCAGGAAGCAAGATGATGCAGAGAAGAGGGATTGTTATATTGCGACTATAGGTCCAACGACGAGAGACCATTTGCGCGAGAGGTTTGGTGTCGAGCCGGATGTTTGCGCGGAGATTCCGAGTCCGGAGGGCGTGGGGAGTGGGATTGAGGAGTTTATGAGGAGGGGTGAGAGGGGGTGCGTGACCGCGTGACGGGGGGGGGATATCTATATATATAAATGGTTAAGGAAGCGATTGGGATCGCGTTGGATTTCTTGGAGGGCTACCCTTTTTTGATCCCTGACTTGGGTGAGGGGTTGGAAAAGTGGGGGAGGATGAGTAGTAGAGGCGTTGACCTTTTTTTTCTTTTTGGTATATGTTGTATTGGGGAGCTTTAGGATATGTATGTACCCCCGCCGCTCTATTTCGCCATTTATGTATAAAGAATTTATTGATAAATATAGAATAAACCAATTAAGGGGGGGGTTGGGGGGGTCAACGCACTATTCTTCCTCTCCTCATGATCTACTCAGGTTCACAGCTAGCTACTTTGGCGTATTCGAAATATCTCAAATCATTTTCCATAGTTTACTTCATCATTTTTTGGGACTTCTCGCTCGAAGCTCGCATGTAGTCCAGAAGGGGGGAGGGATTATTCAGGGGGCAAGTTAAGCAAGCAATCAGATGAAAAGCCATGACATCAACAGCAGAAAAAAAAGAGGAACATTCATTCAAACTCAAATAGTACAGCGATTGGAGAAAAATACACTAGAAGAAATGAACTTGGATTGTTGAAAAAAGTACTACCTAACCACGTAGACGCACATAGCAAAAAAGAATTCAGAAAGGGAAAAGAAAAAAGTCATCAAAATGGTGGTAAGCTGCTTTCGCGAAAAATGATAAATAGACCCTGAGGCAATGGGGATATCAAAAGCAGGTAGGTCATGGAAGAAGGAAAGGAAAACATGGGGGAAAAGCTGTACACAAGGGAGGGAATGGGGAACGCCAACAAGCAGCCGTTTTCGTAAAAGGTCTTCCTTTTCCGTCTCGCGCGATATAGCGTTTGTATGATGTCTGCAAATCCCTCTCGCGCCGAATCTAGCGGATTTCCCTGAGACTCTGATCTCCGTGCGAACCCGATGCGTACCCCCGCAAGCGAAAAAGGAATACGTACGCGAGGCTATGGTCAAGGAATTCGTTCCATCAAGGGAGGATCTCGACTGATTCGCCAAATTATTGAGAGAACAACAGAGGAACGCACGTGAAGGTGAAGGACAAAGTTCAACGTCGCTGGCTAAGAATCGGCCATTTACCGCATAATTTCCTCATAGATAAGCGCTATTAAAAAGAGAGAATGTTAGTAAACTACTTCAAAATTTTGCGCGTGCTAGGGGATAATCGTTGAACGGATCTTACTCTTCAACTGCTCCTTGCTCAGTGTATCCTTATTCTTGTCAAAGTCAAAGAACTCTTCTGGGATGGGGTCGGCCGTAGGTTCGTCTTCTGGGTCATGGTACGGTTCCAGGTACGGATGGCGAAGAGCTTCCTCGACAGTGATGCGCTTCACTGGGTTAAATGCGAGGAGCTTCTCCAGGAGATCCAATGCCTGATCGGAGCTCTTAGGGAAGAGGGCCTTGAGGGGTATCTTCTTCTTGAAGGGTAAAGACCGGATATATTCACGCGCACGGCGGGATTTGATTCCGTAGTAATCTTCCATTGTCGGTGTCCCGAGGACATCCAGAATGAGCGTCAATTGGTGGTGGTCTGGTTGCGCTTGTTAGCATAGCTACCTCAAATGCAGATACTGGAGTGGACGACTTACAATCTTTCCCAGGGAAAAGAGGCTTGCCGCTGAGCATCTCTGCCAAAATGCAGCCTACACTCCAGACGTCGATGGCCTTTGTGTATTCCTTGAATGTCAACATGATTTCGGGCGCACGGTACCAACGAGTCGCAACATATTCCGTCATGAAACCCGAATTGTCATCTGTGGAGGCTGCAGAACGCGCAAGGCCAAAGTCGCAGACTTTCAGATCGCAATTGGCATTGAGGAGCAAGTTGGAGGGCTTCAAATCTCGATGAAGCACGTTTGCGGAGTGCATAGCTTTCAAGGCGCGCAGAGTCTGGTAAATGAAGTACTGGCAGTGGTCGTCTGACAAGTCTTGGGTGCGGATAACGCGATGCATGTCCGTTTCCATAAGTTCCTATAAGGTGTCTCAGTATCCCCATTGAACACCTCCAAAGATATATATGTATGGGCGGGGGTCTACCTGGATAAGATAAACTTCTGTGAAAGACTCATAGCTTCTTGGTTTCTGGATATCAAGAATTGAGATGATGTTCTCGTGGTTGAAGTATCTCAACAGCTTCATTTCACGAAGTGTGCGCAGGCAAAACATGGAATGATCGAAAGGGGTGATCTTTTTGATGGCTACTTTCTGGCCAGACGGCTTGTGTAGCGCAGAGCTGAAAGGTCTGTTAGCAATGCGGGCACAGCATAAGACCAGGCGAGCAAATTATACGGACCAAACGACGCCATAAGCACCTTCACCAATAACATCCTGAATATCGTACTGGTCTGAGACGTTAAACGATATCTTCCTCGACCCGCTCTGAGAGCCTGGTTGCACCATGTTTCTAGATTGCGTGGGCTAAAAATGCAAGTCAGTTTTAGCAATATGCAAGTAGACCCCTCGAAAGCAGTAAAATATGCAGAAGACGAAACCAGAAACAAAGGATCGTGGGTGGGGTAACCAGCATGAGCAGCAATAGCCAACTCTACAAGCACCGCAAAAAAAAAGGCTCAATCCACACGCAAAACGCAACTTGGGGGTACCCGGGAATCATATCAACAGCAACAACAACAAACCTGCAAGGAGCTCACGACCACAACAGGCATTCTTTTCTTCAAGGGAACAAGTCTCCCAAAGCAGCGTCCCAACCACTTGCCCGCGTGTCGAAACACCTTCAGCCAGGCCATGTTGTAGAGATTGTCCAAAGCACAAGCACAAGAGTGAAGAATTCAGAAACAAGAGGACATTGTGGGAAAATAGAAGTAGCATTGACTGTGAGAAAACAGAATGCAAACATCTTCTGCTGAAACCTCCAAAAGATGCTTTAGGGGAGTGAAAACTGGCTAAGAGCAAGGCAGGCGGCGCAAAGGAGAGATGCAACTTACTGTGATTAACCACCCAAGGACAAAAACCACCAGGTTGTGGGGCGCTCTTTATTTTAAGATATATATGCTCTTTGTCCGTTGGAACAAGAGGGTTTCAGCTCTTCCTTTGGCGCTCGTCACAAAGAGGTATAATGGGGCCCGTATCAAATACGACCCTGGATATTCGGGTTATCGAAGCGTTCGTATGGGGGGAAGGAGGGAGGAGGTAAAGTCTGGCGGAGGAAGTAGGTCGGGCAATTGAGCGAGCGGGGGTTGGGCCAGCGGACAAGCCACGGACAGGAGACTGCGACGAAAAGGACCTGTTTGTAGGTATGCTGGCTGGGATCTTATTCTACAAGAATCAAGAGGTCTTATCGTAAGAGAACGAGTATGTAACGGGGGACGTCGTCGTAAGCGCGAGAGCGAGGGAGAGAGGGAGCGAGGTTGGAATGGAGGGGTAGCTCTCTAGCCGCTTGGGGGGGGACGGATGAAGAAGACGAAGCTCGCAGTGAATGGACGAATAATGCGCAGGGTGACTGGCACAACTAGAAGCGCTTCAGCTCACAAGTCGGCAGCAAGGACGTTGAATTGGCTGCACAATAGGCACCCACCAGCAATAATCCACTGAGTGTATATTCAGGCGCATTCAATCAATAGAGGGAACGTACCTTGCGAGGCTCTCTCACTCTCTCTCTCTCTCTCTCTCTCTCAGGACTCTATCTAGTAGTTACTTCTCCGTCTCTTGTTCCCTCGACCGACACGAAAGCGCCAAGGCAACTGGGGGATCGTCTAATAGTACCTGGACTAAGTAACCAGGATGATTCGCTTCTTGCTGTTAAGACGTTGGTTCTTCAATCAAATCGCAGCAACCGTTAAGGGCCCCAGTACAAACAGTCTGTCTATCGGCGTGTTGGTGGTTCCTTTTTCCTTTCCAGATGATAATGAAGAGCGAGGAAGTACAGAAGCAGATGCAGAAGCAGAGCAAGAAAAAAGGAAGGCTGAAACGGAGCAAATAATAAAGGGTGTCGCAGGGGTTCTTTTTCTCAGGAGACACAGCAGTTTATATTCGAATCATCGTTAGCTACTGGTTACACTCTTTTCATCAGTTAGCTGCTTGTGAGTCCACTTACTCCTTGCAAGGCCCTTTTTTGCAGGAGGGGCGACGCACCGGGTGGGGCAGCTGTCCCTCTCCCTCTCTCTCTCTTGAACGAAACCGCAAGAAAAGGAATATGTAGTTATGCTTTCATAAAACTCTCTCTCCCAGCCATGTGGTTTTTTATTTATTTATTTGTTTATAAACCTACATACAAGATCCCTCAAAGGGAAAATATCCTCAATGAAATGAAGAAGAAAGCGAAACAATGCGCGCAAAAAGAGAAAGAAAGTACTTCCTTCTCTCCATCTTCGAGGGGTACAAAAAAGGGCTCTCCCCTGAAAATAAGAAACCATCGGGCGCATCAACCATGGTCCCTGAAACACACACCACCACAAACCTTCTTCTGAATCCCTTGGGTCTTCGGAGCGGGGGACTCGGAGCCAGGGAAATCGCAAAACTCTAGAAAAAAGGGCCACGCACAAAAAGCTGGACATAATTTGGTTTGGATTCCTCTAATACTCCTTGGACACTGGGCCGCTCTAAGAAAGCTATCAAATATACAAAATCGCATCAGCAGCGGCCAATTTTAATTCCTTCGCTCAGCACACAGTTTCCAGCCACCCGCGATTTCGATACATAAGAGATCTTGAAACCCTCCAGAGTCCTGACAAGGCGAACTAAAATAAAAAAAAGTCCCCAAGAAACTGTTGATCAAGTATCTAAAGTTCCTGCCTTTTCTCTCTTCTCGTGACTTACGATTTTCATAATTGATGACTACACTGTGTGAATGAAAAACTTGGAATTTCCCTACTCCTCTAGCACTCGATCTAGAGAAAAGTCGCAATAGCCAAATCTCTGAACCATCATCGCCATCCATACTTCTCCATGTCAGTAGGGCTGCAGACTCTGCAGACTCGCAACCAAAAAAAGCAAAAAAAAGAAAAAGAGGCATTTCACCACGCTACTCGATGATGAATAGGAAGGGGGAACAGACGGGTGACGAACAATCTCATCTTTCACTTCACATGAGATTTCATTGCACACATCCAATCATCGCCGCTGTTTAAGCGCCAGCCTTTTCCCCCCAACCCTCTTTTCATCACCTTCTTTCACTCACCCACCCCTTATGAAGATGGAGATGGGGGGAAGGGGGCCGGAAAAAAGAAAAAAAAAATGACGTGAGCGTGTGTACCCGAAGGAAGCGGCAGGTCGATTTGCTTGCTTTGGCTGAGAGGCCCCAAACGCCGCCCAGTTTGTGATGAGTATTGTTGCGCGTCATGGCCCCCAATGGTCAGAGATATTGTTCTATACTATACCTAAATGGGAGAGTGTGTATGTCTTCGTAGGATTTTCATCCGTTCTGCTATTTTCATCTCCTATGGAGAGCTACATGTACAAAATGGCCCAAGCTAGAAAACCCATAGAGAGTAAAAAAAGGAAAAATAGAGGGAAGAACCATTCGTATTTCCTAGTTATTAATGGAATAGTAGTACTTAAACAAATGATTCGAATTATTCTAGGTTGGAAAAAAAAAAACTTAAAAAGAAAGCCCTTTTTGTTTTTTTTTTATTGCATAACCTTTCCCAGGTGGTACGTTAGCCTTAACATGTAACAAAAAAAAAGAAAAAAAGGGGAGTTTCAGAGCGGATCACATACCTTCTCTCTCAGCGTTCCCATCCACTGCTGCAAAGCCACACCCTGATCCGCACGGTCCTCCACCAACATACTCTGAGCCCATAACCTCAGGCCCGGCTCACCATCTTCCTTGACAACATACAGTTGTGGGAAAATGATACTGCCCACACCACGCGACAACTTATCGCGACTCTTCTGTACCACAGCACGCAGTCTCTCGCTGAAATCATTCTCGAGTTCGGGCAGAGATTGCTTGCCGACGTGCAACTGCGTCTTGTCCGCAAGGCCAAAGACGTCCATGAGTAATTGTGGGACGGCGTCGCGGCCTACCCAGATGAATTGGGTCTGGCCATCGTCAATGAGGTACAGTCCGAATGGGGCGAGGCGTTCGGATGACAGGTTGCAAAGCGGTGGGAGGATGATTTCACCGGTCTTCTCGTCGGGTGTGCCGGCGTCATCGGGCATATCATGAAGCGAGTACATCTTGGGGTAGATGTACTGGATGAGAAGGGGGAGTGGTAAAGTCGAGAGGAGGCAGAGCGCGGCAGATCTCATGTCAGTAGGTATTTGGGCGGATTTTCGAAGTCCAAGCTGCATGCAAATGTTAGCTAAACCCCTTTCCATTAATATTAGAACGAGCAACAAGTAGATTCTTACATTCTTAATCAATGCCAGGAACAACAGTGGCAGACCACGCAGGTTTGCTGGGAACTGCAATCCACCTCCCGCGCTGCCGCCGGCCAACTCCTTCTTATAAGTTTGCAGGAGCTCCGTGATCTTTGACTGAAGGGCATCTCGAGCCTGCTCTAGACCGCTGCTCAGAACTCGCTCAACCGCTTTATGGCTGAAATATGTCGCAATGGCAGTCTGATCCGCCGAAGCATAGACATCTGCAAGTGACTGAGTGGTTGGCAGAGCGAGTGTGAGGACCCTAATTCTCCGCTCTCCGTTGCAAGTCGTGTGCAAAACGGCTGTCTGAAGGCAGATGACTGGCTTCGCGACCGTCTCGTCAATGGCAACTTCCACCACATAAGCCTGATCGCGAGGGAAGGCTGGGAAGGCACAGAGATCCGAGCTGCGATTGAAGAAATTGCCATAGAATGTGCTCATCCGCAGGCCGGTGGTTGCTCTGACACGTAGAACGGCTTCCAAGCCTATTTCAGCAGACAAGTAGTCTGAGAATTCCTTGGCAAACTTGATCGCGTCTTCGGGTCGTGCGGCATTCCAGCCAGGATAGAAGTAGGTCTGTCCACCGGTATATCTCGGTAGGTTGCTCAACGACGCAACATCCTGATATTGCGATGAGAAGAGGAACATATCAACCGAAATCTGCTGTTTCGAGCACTCCACTGCAAAGCTTTTGTAGAAGCTATTGGCTGTCTGGAGGAGGCTGCTCTCTTTGCTCGTGCCAAGCACCTTCTTGTCCTCTCTCATTTCCAAACTTCCATAGCCCATGTTGGGTAGTGATGCTGTAAGAACGGTCATCTTTCCACCAACAGGTCCAATCAGCTTATGGCCAGCTCGGAGGGCAGAGCCCATGCAGGATCCGGCGTTTGTGGTATTCTGGAACATCTCTTGCAACTTGTCGAGGAACAGTTCGATGTTCTCCCTGCATTCCGCCAAGGTAACCAACAAGTCGCCCGGGATCGGGAGGAATGGCTCATCCAAATCGCTGACAACAAGCATGCTTGGATCTGAATTGTCCGATCCATCCCGTGGAATCGTAAAGTAATGAAGGCTGGAGTCCACCGCGATGAATCCAAGCCTAGTTCGACGGTCCGCATTTGGTATCCTGTCGAGGCTTTCCCGGATGCAGCGAGCAGCAGTTGCCAATAGCCCGCTAGTAACAGACGCGTAGCTAACGTCAATCAAGAATAGATAGACGAGAGGCTGTGGCGGACGGACCATGTACTCTTGCGGTGCGACAAACTCCACAACAGCGTGATTCAGATCCGGCCGCTGCCATCGGTCAAGACCCTGTTGTGCGGCTGCATCCCAGTCAAATGCCTGAGGGACATCATTGGTAAGGGCGCACATGTTGCAGCGCCAACGGTGGCCATGGTCGAGGAAAGTCACGAAAGGATTTATATAAGAGCGACACCGTCGACACCGTGAGATCACTTGATCGGACACTATGGGGACGGAGTCTTCTGAATCATGGAGGGATCCGTAGGGCTGAATGACGAGAGCAAAAGGAAGACGAGACTTCTTCAAGAGCGAGTGGGTGGTTGGGACGGCATTTAGAGTCGAACGCACAAATTTGGGCGGGCAATTGGCCGTTGGAGAAGGTGTGGCACTAGTCTATGCAAAATGTCAGTATACTAGCTAAACCTATAGATTAGTATGAAAGGTGGCTACTTGCATTAGGAGGTAGGATGATCGGCGGGGGCGGGTACTCGAGTTCCGCTACATTGAACGGCTGGGCGACCAAGTCCGTAGGATAAAGCTGGTTAAGGGGCGGACCGCGCTGGGCGGCAGCTTGTGCTGGTAGTGGCTGCGCTCCCATGCCCATCTGTCCAAATTGCTGGGTCACTTGTGCGACTCCCGCAGCAGGTGGAACGGGATAGCCTTCGGCGGGGGCTTGGTACCCACCCATCGCAGCAGCAGCTGGTTCCGGCTGGGCATATTGCTGTGCAGCTGCTTGGGCAGGGTCCACGCCGTATGTAGTTGGAGGATAGGCTGCTTGTCCCTGCGGCGCAGGATATCCGCCATACTCCCCGCCTGCGACGACCTGTCCTCCTAGGGCGGCATTCGCACCGGCCCCGAATTCATAAGCCTGTCCCGCATATGCGCGCTTCTTCCTTCCACCATGTGTTGGGCCATGTTGAGCGCCAGCGTGAGCCGGGTCGGCGCCGTCATAAGGCTGCTGTTGCTCGTCGTATCCATCCTGTGGCGGGTTGGTGGGAGGATAGTCTCCCTGCGGTGCTGCCATAGCAATTGTTCGACGTAGCAGTCAACCAGAATGATAAATAGGGTCCTAAAGCTTTAGACCGTGACGAAATTGCGAGAGAAGGGATAGGGCGATTAATGGCGGAACAATTTCTATGCGGTCACTGCGTGTCTCAGCACCCATACCTGACAAGCAGTACCTTCAACGGAGGGGAAGTGGGCTTACTGGAATCGTGCAATCAACAGCTCAGAGATATAGCATTGAAACGCGTAGTTGGTACAGTTATACTAACAGAATCGAAGATCAAGCCGACGTGGCTTCAAGCACCAGCACGTAGCTTGGGATATGGTATAAGGTCCAGGAGTGACAGGGAGAGAATGTGGCTGTCTGTCTGTCTGTCTGAGTGTCTCTCTGGCTGTCTTTGTGAGAAGTACGGTGGCCTTTGGGCTTCCGGTTTGCGCACAGCTGGGCCAGCCAATCACAGCCCGCCGATGATCCTGGGGATCTCAACCGATTATCTCATCCACCAAAACTCTCCGAGTCCAACAACTCGACGTCAAGGGAGAGCGTATTTCGAGGAGAATTGTTAAATATACTTGGCAAAGAGCCAGTTGTATCTTGATCTACTCATTACCTCGGTATCAAATGGAATTTCAGGTTCTCAAGAATGCGACGCCTAGAGTATCAGTCACGTGGTCATTATACTTTTCGACCTCGGGAGTATATGGGCATCACTTCATGGGCGATGACAAAGTTATGCCTATGCTCTTGTGTTTAGGATAAGGTTTAGTGGAGGGTATTTCTTCACAGGAAACAACACCACTTGTTCCAACCTCCTTGGAGTGACTCTGAACATGGTTGGTTGAGAAATGAACACAAAAACAAAAAGGGATCAGGCACCCACCATACCAGAGAGCGCTGAAAGGGAGACTCAAAATCATGGCCCCAGGCGAGGCCTTCGAAACGATGAACGGAAATCCACAAAATGTACGCCCACCAAACGCCTCGCTACATGCTTATGCTCAAACATGCTGGAGAAAAAAATAGAAAAATCAACAGGAAGATCCAAAAACCAAGACATCAACCAAAATTGAAAACCTCTCCTCAACCCCTTTCCTCACCTCCATAACAACGTAAAAAGAAGAGATCAGGAGAGTTGCACGATTGTTACACCTCAATCCCGTACCTCATATTCTCAACAGTTCGCATACCAACCCCTTTCATCTTCCCCAGTTCCGCTAAACTGTTCAATCGCACACCAGCACCATCATTCTCCATGTCAAGGTTGTTGTTCAGATTGTCCATCTCACACAGACAGTCGACGATTGCTTCTGCTTTCTTCACTCCAACGCCGCGAAGAAGCTTGATCTGGCTAATCTCTCTGCTGTTGACAATCGAGAGGATGTGAGCGGTTCGAGGGGAGTTGGACGGATGAGCGGGAGCTTGCTGGAAAGCAGAAGCCGCGATGCTGTCGTTTCCAGACCCCGACCAGGTGGCAAGAGATGGCTGGCTGAGCGCTTGCTTCAGAGGCCTCTTTACCAGTGGTCGAACCCGACGAGTCCGTGTGGCAGGACGACTGTCAGGATATAGTTCCTCTTCGCTGAATTGCTCATCAGCTTCAGGAATTTGATACTCATCATCGTTTTCATATCGCATTCGTTTCCGGGGATTTATCTCTCTGTGTGATGGAATCACGTTCTCCTGCCCAATCGGAGAACCCCAGGATTGTTCTTTCGGCTTTGTCTTCTCTTTCAGCGCAGCAATCTTGCTAGCTAATTTTCCATTGTTCGGGAAAAAGGGAAGTGCAAGCTCATACATCTTCAGTGCAGACGAATCTTCCCCACGAGACTGGTGCTGTTTCCCCATTAGGAGAAACGACAACCCTTCTGCTCTTGCATCCTCAGTGCCCTCAATCCGCTGTTCCAGCACCTCAAGCCGACGCTGAACTTGTTCGTTTAGCTCTGCAGAAGCCTGTTGGTGTCGCTCAGAGTCATTCAATGCTCGAGCGGCCAACACTTCTTCCACCTTCTTTTCAACGATTTCTTCAATCTTTGCAGCTGAGATACCTGTTAACCCCTGAGAGACAGAGGTACCAGTATGGTTACGCATGGTCTTAGACGGCCGCAAACCTGGCAGGTTCGAAGCATCAGATCCCCGTTTTAACGGTGACGATCGTTTGGCTGCTGGGTCGGCCCGCTTTGCTAGCATGGAAGTCCTGGGTTGCGCCTTATCTGAGTAGACGGAAAAGGCCTTTGCGGGCTTTTCTGTTCCTGGCTTACCTGTGGCATTTGCGGCTGGTAGGGCGATATTTGCATTTACTGAAGCAGTCAGCGGCCTTAGAGGTTGACGTTGCATTGATATTCCCGCCAGAGCAGACGGCCGTGGAGGACCCTTGAACATCGGCTCATTTTCGACTTCCCTGACTTCAATCCTCTTGGTCCGGTTGGCGAAATTAAGCGAGCTGAGAGTATCGAGATGATATGACCGGATAGGCGCGAGGTTGAGAACCATGAGAGTAAGACCATTGTTCTGACCAAGTGATAATATCCTTGTCATCTTAGATTCGCGATACGGGATTCTATTTTGCTTCTTGCTAATGGCTTCGACGCATTGGGCCAGCACAAACAGACTCTTGTTGATACTGGCCGATTCCACCATGCGCTCCTTATTATTCTCAGTTCGTCGATTGTCTTCCGACCCTGCGAGATCGATGGCTGACACGGTGCTAACGCGGGTCTGCTCGCCCGTTGTGATTATGAGCTTGACACAAAGGATAGCGTGCGATCGTGATGAGTGAGCGTTCAGCTATAAAGCAATATTATTCATTGTCAGTAAAAGAAGTCCAGCACGCATAAATACAAGCAGCCAAAAAAACAAGTCAGCTTCCCACCTTCGTCGCAGAAGTCGACCTATTCGTATTCGCCTGATCATACAGGATCTCAAACTCCTTCAAACTCGTACACGGCCGCTCCGTCAATCCCACAACCACCGTCTTCCCGCCAGCATCGCGTAGCGGTAAGCCCGCCGGTGTGCGCTTTTCCAGCGGTTCGAACAAATCAAAGACTTTATCGTTGTATATTTCATAATAGCTCATGACGACCTGAACGTTCGTAGCGCCCTGGCTATCCTTCTCGATCTTTCTACTTCGCCGGTATATTCCGCTCAGCAGACGTGGGATAACGCCTCTATCCGCAAGACTCTTGCCTCCGCGCATTGTATGCGTTTTCCCCGTCCCCGTAACTCCGTACGCGAATATCGTAACGTCGAATCCATTAAATAAGTGTTTTATCGTCGGGGCCACTGTACGGAGCGAAAAAAAACGCCAGAAGACAAGCCACAGAAATTAAAAAAACTGCTATAATTCCCCAAAATACGGCGCCAATTTGAATCTCAAGATAAGATATAATAAAAAAAAGACGAACCTTCACCATCAAACAGTTCCTGCTGCGTAGCCCCCTCATCATACACGGCGTTGAATTGAAAACTGTACTCCTCGCCTTCATTCTTCGGGTTCGGAATGCGCACAATATTCTCCCTATCGTGGAGGGATCCAGTAGTGTTTTTCCCGCCCTTCACTTTCTTTCCAGTTGTTTGCGTGTCATGTACGGGTGGTTGGGTTGTAGAGGAAGAGCCGCTCGCTCCTGTCCGGACGATCACGTCGAGTTCGCGCTCCGTTTTCAGAAGCGGTCGGATCCGCGCGACGACTCTGACACTCATATCCGGCGGCTTTTTTTTTTTTGGCTTTTCGCTCTTTTGGGGATAAATGTAGGTTGGTTGGTTATCGCACACGACGAATCATCAAAGAACTGGAAAAGTCGTGATATCCGTCTGCTTAATGCGTTCCACGTCCAACGATCGACTTGCTTGTCCAAAAATGAAATGCTCAACTGAATGGCACTCGTTTTTTTCTCTGAGAAACAAATCTCTACACACTGGCGAAAAACGGAAAAGAAGTTGCAAGATAGCAAAAGAAAACGATGGCCGCTCAAATGCAATTTGAAAAAATAGAATGGAAATATCCCAACTATCCCCGCCTATTTCTCTAAAATACTTACCTATCTTGCGGGAAAAAGAGAAGAGAAAAAAAAAGAAAACAGGAAAATCCTCCTCTTGAATATTCGTCAGAACCGTTGAGGATAAGTTGATAATGAACGATTTCGGCGAAAAACATTGAAGCTTTCTTCAAAGCGTTTGTGGTGTCTGGGGTTTCGGGCGCGGCTTGGTTGTCGGGGCAACCATGCAGAAGCGTGTCTGTGCCCGTGCCCGTGCCTGGTCCCTCACAGGCTCCAGCACCCACAAGTCTTTTAGATATCGCAAGAACCGCTCTCCTAAAGTTTACAATGTCTTTGTTGGAGTATGGAGTAGAGAGAGGCTTCTCATACGTTTCGCTCCTATTGACAACGTCAAATTGTACCTTCCAATGCGCGGAACGGTTGGTTGACCCGTATGACTTTTCCGACACATTTCACCGAGGTACGTCGGAGATATATTTATCTCTCTTGTCAGGAGCAACGCAAAACAACAGCAGCTAAAGTCATTGCAACCTAGAAAGGTGCGGAAAATTTATGCATGCGCTGATGCAGACATTGATGCTTCCACCATACCTTAGTACAGTTCACTCCTATATCTATGCATCGTCTCCTCCCAACAACTCCCTTTCCTAACTCCTGACACCTGAGACCATCAACTCTTTCACTCTAACAATACGTCAGGTTATAATATTTATATTTCTCTGCTGCAAAATATTTATTTCAAATTCCCTTGTATCCAATCCCTATTTTTTCAAAGTACCATTTATATCCCAAGCTCTATATTCCCATAACCAATGCCCATACCGCAACATGCAAAAGAATAATGGAGTCGTGTCCTGCCGGTTACACGCATAAAAAAAAAAGGAAAATCGCACCCTTTTGCGAGGGACTGCCTAACGAGGCTATGGAAAGAAAAAAAAAGAGACGGATAGGGAATGAAGGGGCCGTTACAAGAAAATCGAAAGAGATAAAAAAGGGGGAAACCAAAACGAGTGAAAATTCGATTAGACATACAAAATTGAAGAGCTTTTTTTGTGTTAAAAAAAGGAATAACCCGAAAAAAGAGGGCCTAAAACTTCTTCCACAGCGTCCACCCTGTCACTTTCACTCGGGCGAGAATGAAAAATACCGCTCCAGCTGCCATTGTCATTCCTCCAAACAGCTGCATTTTCCACAAGCTAGAATGCGAGTGATCCGGAATAAGAGCACCGCCTATCGGGTTACCAGTGAGTGCGCCGATGGAGACGGTTGCAAACATAGTACCGGTGCGGACTCCAATTTTCCGCACGTCGGATATCTGCGCCACAAGGGCTGGTGCTAGGGAAACGAAAGCCCCTGAACTGAAGCCATAGAGAACAGCGTAAACTAGTATCGGTGCATTGGAAGTCGCTGGAAGCCATAGAGCCAGTGTGATGATGGCTGAAAAGGCGCTTGTGACGATCATAACATTAAACCGGCCATACCGATCTGCCCAATAGCCAGGTATAGTTCGACCAAAAATACTAACCAGATATCATCATTAGCATATCAAATAGATAGGGGGAGGGAACAATTTAGGTCACTCAGATGATCACCGAAAATCATGAGAGAGAAAAAAAGCGTATCCTAGAACATACCTTGAGGCGTTGAGAATCGGGACAAGATAATTGGCCAGATGGTTGGACATGCCAAAGCGTCGAGCATGCACCATAATGAAGGCAAATGGCAAGAAAAGCCCAAAGAAGAAAAAGAAACAGGCAGTCGTTAGCAAGGAGAAGGGCGCCTCCCGGAAAGGGGCCAAGAACTCCATGATCTTGAACGGCTTTGGGTGCGGTGGAATCCTCGATTTGATCAACAGATTTGCGACAATACATAGACCGAGAATCAAAAATGCACATGCCCTCATTGCCCAAGCAAAGCCGACCCGTGGAATAAGACGTTCGACCATGATGGGCATTATCACTCCGCCTAAACTAGAGCCAGCAGCCATAATCCCCAGCGCCAAAGCACGTCTCTTCAAGAACCAAGTTGAAACGCTGTTTGAGGTTGGATAGAATATCGCGCCCGAACCGATTGGGCTGCAGATTCCTTGGGCGAGAACAAATTGATAGTATTTGGTTGAGAGAGATGCCATCATAAGACCAAAAACGTGTAAAAAGCTTCCTATAAGAAGCAAATTACGAGGACCGTAATTATCGAATAACTTTCCGCATATGGGCGCCTATTAATAAATTCATGATATATTAATATCTTGGGTGACACACCAACCACGGCTGCCAAGTTCTTCAGTGGAAGGGGGTTTCACGTACCACAGCGAACATCATAAAAGACTCAAGTGACGGAATCCATGCAACAGTGCTGGGGGAATACTGGCTTAACATATGTTCCTGGTAATAGTCCTGAAATATGCCGATACCTGAAGTGGATTGGTAAGATGGTGGTTCAACGATGTAAATTGAAATGATTGAAGGTATGGCCCCAAAATCACTTACAATTTATCCACCCAAAGCTCACGAATAATGCACAGAACGACCCAACCACCACAGACCATGCTTCAAGACCACCGTCCGGAAACGAGCTAGGGTCGATTGCCTGATCTGGGGGACGTTGCGAGGGCGGTACCTGTTGCCCAACATCGTTCATGCCAGGAGTGCCCTTCTCTGAAGTGTCATAGACGTCGGCCTGTTGTGACTGGTTGGACCCCATACTTCCGGTGCTCTCCAAATCTGGTTTGTGGAGTTTTGAAGGATCAGAAACTCTTGTTAGGCTCGATGTTGAGGAATTGGGCATAAAGCGAGGGGGGTTCAAGGGCAAGTTGCCGTTATTATCTCGCCCGATCTTCCCTCCTTTTTCTACATGCATGGCGAGAAGGACGCTGCTTCCGACACTCGAATGGGGCCCGGCAGTGTAAAATAGTGTGCGTGCCTGAAATCCAACGATCCTGCACGTCTATGAACTGTTGTTATTATCGCGATCCTCCAGGAAGAATGCGGTGTAGCTAGCCAGGAAAAGGTGGTGGAAAGGAGCCCGAAGCCCACACGATATCCAGACAATACACTTTTAACTCACTCTAGAGCAGGAATAGAGCGTGAAGGCCAGGGAAAACTAGAACGAAATTAAAATGAAAGGTTGGTCCCTAGCCTCGTAGCAGTTCTGCTGTTCGAGATAGGGTTGGAATCGAATTCGGTTATAGCTCCTATACCTGACGGAGCTTGGAGGTTTGAACAAATCAACAGAACAGAATAAAATGCCAAGTTAAAACTGACAAAGAAAGAAATAGCGAGGGAGGAGACAGATAACAGAGATGGGCAGACAGGTTTGAGGGGTCTGAAATCCTGAATCCCCTTTCAGCTGTCACAGACTCACCCCGTTTGCTGAGTCCTGTGTAACCTGGTGGATCTGGAGTTGTGCAGGTTTAGCAGGCTAGAGTGGAAAAGCTGTAGTGGCCTTTTAGTATCAGAGGGGGATTGATAAATGTTACGTATCCGATAAGGCAGATGCTTTTATCCTTTGGTCAGCCACGGGTGGAGCAACGAGGAACACGATCAATCATTACATGAAGCCGGCTATGAAGAGTGGGCTTCTGTACCCTCGGGGTTAATAGTGGCGCAGATGTCCGATGGTTTCAGAGATCCGATGATATGCCGCCTAGAACTTCGTGCAGTACTAGGCTCTGACTAAAGAGTTTTCTATCCAGAGCGCATCATCAGAGTCATACCTAGTTGGGGGTAAACAAGTGAGATCATTGGTTCCGAGCGCAGAGGGAGAGACGTTGACATAAGCATTTCGGCCGTACCGACATGTCCGAAGGCGAGCTCCACCACGCTATTCTTCTTTGGACCAGGTTGTTCTGGTAGGTTGTGCCTTGTAGCCTGTAGTAGGAGCGGAAGATTCCGCTTCCAGGCCATTCAATGTGGCGACAATGACGATGGGTTTCCCCATCTATCCTCCAACTACCAAGGCCGTATCTCCGGCGCGTCTGGGGAGAACTGATGCGATGAATGGGATAAGACGTGCAAACATGTAGCTCGGTAAGCTGATACCCCAATGGTGATTCCAGATGCATTAGGACTATGTTGAGACCTTGTGTAATGAGCCCTAAGGCTACTATTAGTCTTGGGGGAAAGGGGAGAACGACGTTATGTACAATACGTACAAGTAACACGGCATCTGAAATGTATATACAAATAGCCGCAACCGTCCAATGTTCTGCATGCTGAGACACGTGTAGCGCCTAATTGCATTCAGATCCTCTGTTTCGGTGCTGCGCATTTAACTCTGAAACAGCCTTGATCACGTTAAAATCCATGTTAGTTTGCTCGACTGGTTTAAAATATCATCGAGTTACTCGCTAGAAACAAGTGTATCCCAAGCCCTGCTTTCCGAAGGTTGTACGCGTGAACGGGAGTTTTGCACCTGATTCTTCTTCGGTTGGCTCCGGCTAGTTGCGTGATGGGCTTGGTTGGACATTTTTTTTTGGATCCGCTTCAGGTTCCCTTTTCCGACGTCGGAGATAGCAATTCAGGTTTTGGGCTAGAGTCCTCGCACAACGAAGGACCTTCGGCACTCCGAGTTGGGTGAAAGAAACACCCTGGATCACCAGGCTTCGCTGGTCTTTGTACCGAGTATCCCCGTGCAGGCTTCCCATTCGGATGGAGTCCAACGAATGATATCACCGATACCTGAATAAAATGTACTCGGTCGTGTCACTCGGAGTAAACGTTTATTAAGCGGAAGATCGGCGTTCGTCATGGAGAGTAATGCATAGTCATTCGTACCAATCGACACAAGAGAGCCTTTCTTTGGGCTTCCGTGATTTCCAGATTCCAGACATGTACTCTAGACGTGCTGCAGAACAGGTGTAAACTGTTGCAGGTAGTCTGTCTGTCTGTCTATAAAGGTGCGATTTGCCAACGAGGGAGGTTTGGGGAGCCAAGGCACTAACAAGATAAGCTCAACCTAAATGCAAGAGCCCCCCACTTTAACTGGCATAACAACCTCGCATGGCTCTTGTTCAACGCAACAACATCAAGAAAATGATGCAAAGATACTAGAGATCCTGCTTTCTTCCCTTTTCTCCTTTAAGGGGTAGGGTGAGCAATGTATTCCTTGATGCTGAAGAACGTCTATTGTATCTATCGGCAGGAATATCACACGACACGGGATCTTTTCATGCGCAAGTGAGCGAAACGAACAGCACTATATACATAGTAGCTCCTCTCAAACTTGAAGAGGCTGGCTGGAGTATGATTCCTTTGGTTCAGATCGGCCACAAGTTGATTGCGATGCAATGTGTTATGGCTCATCACACCCTTTTACACCTCATCGCAATTTTGGGATCATACAACCGAAGGCGGCCATC
Source organism: Polytolypa hystricis UAMH7299 (assembly GCA_002573605.1). Taxonomy (NCBI): domain Eukaryota; kingdom Fungi; phylum Ascomycota; class Eurotiomycetes; order Onygenales; genus Polytolypa; species Polytolypa hystricis. Next base: position 193,882 of record PDNA01000015.1, on the reverse strand, counting down.
TACCTATTCACAGCAATCCAACGCCATTGATCCTCAAGATCTTCATTTGGCCCCGTTGCTCTTTCCCTTGCGAAATTTCAAGCTTGCAGATCAGAGAGAGCAAACCACCACGATATTTTTGGCCGCTGAAGCTTCTATGCTCCTTGATGCTGCATATTCATGACAGATTATGCAAGCACAACATCTAGTTAAGCCTCTTCTCCACCTTTTATCTAGATATCTCAAGGTCTAGATTTTATTTCTTTAGCAGATCTATAAGGAAAGCGAATGAGGCTCAGAGTTACTGCAGCGGATTCTAAGGTGTCCGTCACCAGCGAAACTTTGAGCCTGTGTGAAGAATATGATCACCAGAGGTTATCTGCCCGCACCTGCGCCGATCGTGCTATCAGATTGAATGCGGGGGGGATGCTGCGGGACCATGAGGATATCCTTACAGAGTCTTTGGTATTGCGACGTTGTGGTCGAAGATCAAGCTCCCAGCCATAGGTATAAATACCCCCTCTAGATCCACCTGTTAACCCGTCACTATTCCCACCCACCAGGCCATATTTATATAGCAGATAGCGGCCTGCCAATCATTCAAAATGAAGCTCCACATCTTTCTATACATTTTCGCCTTCCTCACTGCATTTGCAGTCGCCCAGGGCCCTGGGCCAGGTCCTCAGCCGCGACCAGGCCCGCAAACAGGTCCTCAGCCAGGCCCTCAACCGGGCCCACAACCCCAGCCGCAGCCTCAACCATGGCCTCAACTGCAACCTCCGCCTCCGCCACAGAAAGATCGCTTTGAGACCTTCGCACGCTGTATCCAGCAGCGCTGGAAGAACCAAATGTGCAATGCATATAACACATGCTCGTTCCATCGCATGATGCGTGAATGTGTGAGTTTTTATACATAACTTTCATCCCGCGCACACTGCTGTTTTTTATCGAATGGATTGAGTTGGCTGATTTCCCCTTTTTCTTGTTGTTTGGGGATATATAGGTTGACACTGCGATGTGGGATTGATTGAATGATTAAGTGCGGGACGAAAGAGGGGGGGCTGTGGTGGTTGATGTATTGAGCATGAGTGGAATGAAAGACTTTTGGGTGTTTGATGAGGTGTTGTCTCTTTAGGGATTGGCTGCTAGTTCTTACCTGAAAACTGAATTTTGCTCCCGGTTAAGTTTCGAGTGTTTCCTCTTTCTGTGATGTCCCAAGAATCTCCATACGTAGCTATGATGTCAACTGAGATGCTCCATGAAGTTGAATGGCTCCTTCGTATGTGTACCTGTTATCAATTGGATCAAAAATGAAAGAAAATATGGAACAAGAATTGCCTCCCGAGGCTCCATTTCAAAAACCGCTATGGATATAATACAAAAACTAAGAAAGAAAAAGGCAAAGAAACGGTATGCCTGTATGCTTAAGTTGCAGAATTGCAAAAGAGAGAGAGAAAGAAAGAAAGAAATTCTACTTAGAATCACCGCTCTTTTTCTCAAACTCAACCTTTCCGTCCCGTCGAACTGTAACAACGCTTTGTCGTACATTCTCATCATGGATCGGCGGCGAAACGCTCTCTGCTGGAGCGGAAGGCTTTTCGTCTTGTTTAAGAACTTGGCGAACAGCCGGGCTTGTTACGCCAGGGGCAGTGTCGGCTATCTCATTCACTTGCTCCGTCGTTAACACGTCGTTCACTCGGGACGCTCTCGACTGGACGAGGATAGTTGCCGGTCCGTCAAATTGCAAGAAGAGCTAATAATATCCAAGATGGTTAGCAGAGTTCCATGCTTTCTGACTGAAGTAAAAAAAGAACTTGCCCTGTCTCCCCATATCGTGCGTCTAGACCAGGTTCGAAGTATATGTGTGATCCTCAAGTAAGCCTTCCATCCATCTGTCTCGGCCATATTCTGGAGAAACTTAGACTTCGAAACCCATTTCCCGAATCCTAAATTCGGTACTTGGAGATGTAGGGTGGTGGATTTGAACCGGTAAGGCCGAGGGGCGTTTGAGGAAATTGTATAGGCGACAACATTGCTGGTAGGATTACGTCAGATACAAAGATTCAGAAGATAGGTTTCTGGAGACATGATCGGTACCTAGGATGGGCAATGTATTGTTCTCCCGGTTTAAGGTCTATCGAATAGATCTGGCCCTTTCCGACGAGTGCTAGAAGTCCTCGACCGGTGACTTCGGAGTTACCCCAATGTACCAGACTCTTCAAGAGTCAGTCACATAAACCAAACCATCAACAACTGAATACCGGAATTGCGGCAACACACCAATTGTTTGTTAATCTTTGGCCTAACGATCAGCGAATGCCCAGTCCACGCAAATAATGCGTCCCTTTGAGCGACCATCCAATCCACGGAGCCATTCAGCTGAACAACGGCGAAGGAGGTGGTAGGAGATCGAACGGATATCAAGGCAGAGATGGGCGTAGTGGAGGATATCTAAATCGAAAGGTAAACCGTCAATTAGATGTCCAAATAGCCGGGAGACCGGACGCGACGCTACCTTCTGAAAGAGAAACGGGATTCGGAGTAAAGCTCGTCGAACAGGCTCAAGAAGTCGCAGAGTGGAAACAACCTGTGGAATCGATCAGCCATGCACCCCCAGTCCCAATTGGACAGGTTTCTTTACATTATCCGCCTTTCCGGTCAATCCAACTAGTGTTCCGCGCCGTGTGTATAGGTTCTGGGATGCGGAGAGGGAGACGGAGAGGAGCGAGTACGGAGCGCCCAAAACTTCAAATCGTGCATCTTTCCCATGGTGTATTAGCATTCATCTAGCGCGGCAGGGGAGCCATTGGAACAAACCTGGTGACGCAGCAGAACTAGCTGGTGTTGAAACGGGTAGATAGCTGCCATTGATTGTATTGGGCTCGCTGGACGGGACCTGCTGGACATGTATCCTGCGGCGGTCAATAAGGTGCCGGACAGGTCCACTCCATAACGACCGCTGTCTCCAGAGAAGCGGCTGGACGCCTCTTCGTAGAGAATGAGTCATGGGTTCCATACAAGCTCATCTAATTGCTCGCTTCCCATGCGATATTTGTGCGGATTTTGGGCGGAAGTACGGAGTAATTTGCGGAAGTCCGGTGCAATTCGTCGATGCGCGGCGAAAATCACGCGGGAAGCAAACAGAGCAAACAAGCTGTGATTGTGGTGGGGGATAAAGAGAGCGTGCTGCCGCTGGAGACCCGGTGTCCGCGGATAAGAGACGAACGGCAAATTTGTTTCTCTCGGTTCTTTATTTGCCTGCTATATATCGTGCATTTTAACCTGTGCTTTGTATTTTTGAAATCTTGTGGTGAGTCGTTTCGTTTCAAGTTCTCATCTTTACTTCCGAGCTAACAAGGCTGCTGTGTAGATTACATAGTACCGAGTCAGTCCGCGCCCAGTGTTCCGACGACTTCCAGCTGTTGCTGTATTCCGCATTTTATCGTCTCGCGCCCACCATGATATTACCTTAGCCCCTTTCGCCTTGTTTGGAAATTATTGTCCTGGGAACGCACAGCCGGTTCACCATGCTGCTCGGAGCTGCGAGCGCGCAGTGTCGCATTGCGCTGCGGACAACGAGAGGCTCCCATCCTGGCCTTATACACGCATTACACCCGGCATACTTACGCAATGGAGGTTCCATGCGTATATTTACTTCGGGAAACAACCCTTTGAGGAAGGATACTGTTGCGTCGCAGTCTGACAAGCTATCCGTGGGCGGACCAGCGGCCACCAAGGCCGATCAGGTTGGCAAAACAAAATCTGTCGACAATGCAAAGTCTGCGAAGAAGACAGATCTGCTTGGGGAAAAAGATATGGCGAAAAAGGAGCAGAGGAAGGCAGATTGGGCTATTATGAAAGAGATGGCCAAGTATCTATGGCCAAAGGCAAGTGGCCTAGCTTATCTGGCGCATGCGGACGAGCTGCTAACTTGACAACTTTGTAGGACGACTTAAGTACCAAAATCCGCGTTGGCACAGCACTTTCTCTCCTAATCGGTGGAAAGGTCGGCTATATCTACTTTACTCCCTATCAATACGTCCATGCTCACTCTTCATTAGATTCTCAACGTCCAAGTTCCATACTACTTCAAAAACATAGTTGACTCTATGAACATCGATTTCGCCGCTATCGGTGGTACAGCATGGACGGTTGGAGGTTCTATGATCATTGCTTGTATGCTGGTCTTTTTCATTTCTACCCAACTGTGTTATTATTGTTGAAGTCTAATTTATCGAGTATAGATGGTATGACGAGAATAGGGGCTACCTTGTTTCAAGAACTTCGAAATGCGGTCTTCGCAAGCGTGGCGCAAAAGGCCATTAGGAAGGTCGCTGGCAACGTTTTTGGACACCTTCTTCGATTGGACTTGAATTTTCACTTGAGTCGTCAAACAGGAGGCCTAACCCGAGCAATTGACAGAGGCACTAAAGGAATAAGTTTCCTACTTACCTCTATGGTTTTCCATCTCTTCCCCACAGCGTTAGAAATATCTATGGTCTGTGGTATCCTGGTATGTTTCGAAGCCCAAACCCTCCTTATCGAGAGCCGCGCTAAGTCAAAGTAGTCATATAACTATGGAGCGCAATTTGCTGCCATTACTGCCGCCACGATGGTGGCGTATGCAGGTTTTACAGTTCTGACTACCTCCTGGCGGACAAAATTCCGTAGACAGGCAAACGCTGCTGATAACCAGGGAGCTACCGTGGCTGTTGACGCATTGATTAACTTCGAAGCCGTGAAATATTTCAATAACGAGAAATTTGAAGTCGCGAGGTACGATAGGGCACTAAAGAAATATGAAACCGCATCGATAAAGGTTACTACTTCTCTAGCATTTCTTAATGCTGGACAGAACCTCATCTTTTCCTCTTCCCTAGCGGCAATGATGTACCTGGCTGCAAACGGCGTTGCTGCTGGGCAACTGACTGTGGGCGACCTTGTCATGGTCAACCAGCTGGTCTTCCAGTTGTCACTTCCATTGAACTTCTTGGGCTCCGTCTACCGAGAACTCAGACAGTCCTTATTGGATATGGAGACATTATTCAACCTTCAGAAGGTGAATGTCACCGTTAAGGAGCGGCCTAATGCTCCACCTCTCCAGCTCACTCGAGGCGGCGAAATCCGGTTTGAGAATGTCACATTCGGTTATCACCCTGAACGGCCGGTTCTCAAAAACGTCAGCTTTACCATTCCCGCAGGCCAGAAATTTGCTGTCGTGGGCCCCAGTGGTTGCGGAAAATCTACTATCCTACGCCTCTTGTTCCGATTCTATGACGTACACGAAGGACGGATCTTAGTCGATGGCCAGGACATTCGCGACGTGAATCTTGACAGCTTGCGACGGGCTATTGGCGTGGTTCCACAGGACACTCCACTGTTCAACAACACCATCGCACATAACCTCCGCTACGGCAGGATTGACGCAACCGATGAAGAAGTTAGAAGAGCCGCAGAGCGAGCACATATCCATCAGTTAATTGAGCGTCTACCAGAGGGCTACGAGACCCCAGTGGGAGAGCGTGGCATGATGATTTCTGGCGGTGAAAAACAACGATTGGCAGTAGCTCGCCTTATTCTCAAGGACCCTCCTCTCCTATTCTTTGATGAAGCGGTTAGTCACGCGATTTTGTTTACCCTGTGCGTTTTGTTATCTAGTAAGCTAACATCTTCAAACAGACGTCTGCTTTAGACACGTACACCGAGCAAGCATTGCTCCAGAACATCAACAGCATCTTGAAAGATAAAGCACGCACCAGCGTATTTGTGGCTCACAGGTTGCGCACAATTTATGATAGCGACCAGATTCTCGTCCTCAAAGACGGCAAGGTTGCGGAAAGCGGCAGACACAACGAGCTGCTGGCTCTCGAAGGAGGTGTATATTCAGAGCTATGGAATGGTAGGTTTTCTTTTCGTTGTCTCAGCGCTCATTGGCTTCGTCCCCCTGTTCATGGCTTAACTAACACGATTGTACTTTTGAACCACCAGTCCAAGAACGATCGCTGGCGCAAGACGTAAATCTCGAGCGAGAAATTGAATTAGAAGAGATTGAAGCAGCGGAGGAAGATGTTGCCAAGGACAAGGAGGCGCAACAACCATCAAAGCCCTCCTCTCCGTCGTCATGATCCATATTTTTCGGTTTCCGTCGTGGTTTGTACGATTATCCGTTCTAGATGTTAAGAGTATTTGATTCTCCGACCGAAGTCTCGGTATTCACTGTACCCGTCTTATGTTTTCTTTTTTTTCTTTTCGATATATCCAGCGATTTCTTACTTGTATACCTGTTCTATATACTGCGTTTTTATTTTTTTTCGTCCTAAAAAGTTCGGAACTAAGATTATGGCCTGCATTCATTCAGGGTTTATAGCACTCCAATCTAGGATTACAAGGCCCAGCGAGCGAGGAACTACGCAGGAAGAAATGCTACATCGCTCAAGGTCTTCGGACTCATAGCAAGGAAAGTATTTTGCTCTGTGCAGGGCAGAATGCGTCAACTCCTCCATACGACCATTTCCAACCTAAGAAAAGCAGTCGCAGCTCATGGGAAATGCCAGCCTCACAATACGAGTATTTTCTTACGTTAAATGCCAGTAGCATAGCCTGCATAGGAGAGAATTGCTGGTTCGAGCTAACTATAAGACAAATGAAAGATCTTCGGGAGAGGGAGAGGAAGGGCAGATGCATCTAGTAGAGTTTGAACAGCCCCGTAACCAGCGAGATTACCTATTCTTCAGCAAATACATATATGTATGTGGATATCTCTGCCCGACTTCCACACCTCTTTGGTTTAGTTTATAAAGAGAACATATCTGGAAGCTATTCTGAAACTCATGATTCTACCTCTTGATAAAGTTCGTTCCAGAAAGTGATGGTGAAAATTAGAATAGAATAGAATAAAATCTACAAATGTGGAGATGTGGAGATGTTGGGCCGAAAGATGTCTAGGCTCTGTTTCTTAGAAGGGGATATTTAACAATGTCATCGTCTAAACAACAGAAATAAGATTTCCTCTATGAAGTCTATACTTATACCCTGTATCGTTGACCGAGCTACATTGTTATTTCCCCCTCTACTGAGACAAGGGAAGGAAAATATACATACAAAAGGAAATCAATACTTGATCAAACTGCCTAGGGAATATCTTGCACGAAAGTTCGAAATGACAATGGTACCCGAGGTCCTGCCAGCGCTGGCTATGTTCCAGGCCAAAAAAAAAGAAGGGAAATGACAATTTATTCGGCCACGTCCATTCTTTCCTTATTGCTTTGTGGGTAACCTCGTTGCTTAAAATCCGCGAGTTATTGTTGGCGCTGCGGCTGTTGAGAGTGCGGCCCGAAGTGCTGGCGACATCGCCTTGGATGGTCGGGAATCGTTATGTGGAACAAGAAGCACTGCTACCGTCATCAGAGACCTGGGACGTGTCTGTAACGCAACATATGTAAGACCCTCTCTCTCTCCTCCGTCTATATCCATCTCTTGAGATAAGCCACGCATACAGGCCAGCACAGAAACCTGCGCGATACTTGGCCAATGAGACCCGCGAAACCTCAAGGCAGAAAACACCCAGCTGGTATTGCAATTGTGACTGGCACTTGTTCGGATCTACTTGGATGAAAGTAACTTAACTACATAAACATCTTTCCCGCGAGGCTTCCCAGAAAAAAAGAAGATGGTTCAAAGATCTGCCATAAAATGTTCTGTTTCGACTTCAGGTTACCCATGATTACTCTGGGTATCGTCGCTCTAAAACAGAGTCGTCCAAAATAACTATATTCAGCCCCTTTATACGAAAGCGCCCTAGCACCAGGGTTTTTTTTCCCCCGCACGATTTACTCTCCGGCGTGATAGCAGCTTCTGCGCAGAATCCGTTGAAACAATATGCATCCACTAGCGCCAAGAAAAAAGCGATTGCTTCCCGCCATGGGTAGTCGACGGGCCGGCTCCTACGATGGCGAGGTGGGAGAAGCTTCAGTGTTTATTTGGGGGCGAAAAATCGACAGCAAGACGGCACAACAGTTGTCGATATCAGGTCAGATGGCTCAGGATAAGAGATTCGAGATCAGAGCGAGCAGGGCTCTGGATCACGCCGCTGCATTGGCAGCTGCCTTCGCACATCAGGAGACAGAGGAAGAAAAAACCGTCATCGAGATTGAACACACAGAAGAAAACTATACGCTCAGACTCGTCTTCCTCCCCGGCAGATAGACCCCTGCTTCGATGACGTTCTTTTTCTTTTTGTTCTTTTGGGGGGGAGGGGGTTCGCCATATCGTGCTTTTATCCCCGGATTTCGAAAATCGTGATGTCCCATGCCATGATAGTCCAGGAGGTTGGGATGGTTATTATATAGACTGCGACACGAACTTGGAATCCATGTGGCATGTGGTATCTCAATCGGATTATGATCCCAAAACTGTGATACTTTATCTGATTTCAATGCCTGGGATCGTCCATCACCCTCTTTAGCTCCTGTACATCAAACAGTCGAGGCTTCCTTCTATCTGAAATATCATCAATCGCTTCGGAAACATGAACCTGGAACCTTTTTATTATCTCGTGTGCAATCTCCTTGCCGTCGGAATGCCAATGTCGACCAGTGAACACGGCAATGATTGGGTTATAGTGATATGTGCCGATGGCCAACCATTTAATAGATGCCATAATGCTGGAGTAGAAGCGGCCGCCCTCCTTATATGTGATTCCGAGGTTTTGCAACATCTGCGGAGGGGTTAAGCTGACAGGGGCAAACGGAGACTCGTCATCACACTGCGGAAAGAAATATTTCATCTTCGCCAGAAGTGGTAGATGCAGGAAGCCGGGCATTTCGAGGAACTCTAGACGTGGGAATGCACTCAATACTTGTCGAGCCATGTGCACATTGTAGTACCAAAACGCAAGGAATTCCTTGAAGAGAAAGTTCGAGATCGCATTGATCGCGGCACCAGCCAAGTGGCTATTGTCTCCCAAACCCTCGCTACTACCGTTCGGACGCATTGGACTATCATCAACAATGTCAAAGCCTGCAGCGATGCATTCATTGACAAATGTTTCCATAATCTGAGATGCAAATCGGCAATATCCCATACTATCAGTCGCACCCCACACATCCATAACTTCATCAGTAGTCCAGCGGACAAAACAGACATACTCCAATAGATCAGGTTGAACCTTTGCCAAATCCCGCTGTAGAGAATATAACTGGACAAGCGAGTATGGATGACAGAGTCCCACCATGCAGTCCCGAAGTAGGGGAAAGATTCGGACACCATCCTCAGATAATAGACGGGGAAGGAATAAAATTAGCCGCCCCTTGTCCATCTGCTGCTGAAGATTAGAGAATGAATGGCATGCGTCCAAGAGCTGCAGACTCCACGGATATTCTTTGTTTTGCGGATAAGATGGCCGAAGTCGAGTAAGGGGCCACATGGTCTCCCAAAGCGCGCATCTCTATAGTAAATTTCATCCGCGACAATTGAATTAAAGATTACCTAATTTCGACGGGGAATGAGAGGAGTAGACCTAGGGATTTGGGGGTCGTCTAGGGAAGGTAAATATCGTTAGACATCTTGTTAAGAATGATACAACCTTTAGAGGATGGATAGAGAGTTTGCGAGAATCAATATTGTTCAGTTGAAGTGAACATCCCCTTTGTTGTAAAACAATTCAGAAACCCCGAGATGGTTGCCTGAAGTTGCATCTGCTTGAGAATAGAGGTCCACAATGGTGGCTGGTGCAGCTCGTGGAACTCCTTTGCTAGCTTGATTTGCCTTCTGCTGCGTGAATTCCTGCATCAGACTTTAGCGCGCTTGAAACAAGCCTCAATGCAACCCCTCCCTCAGATGCTCAATCGAGCCACGCGAGCCAGAGACCAGGTGTCATCTTATGAAACACTCTTTTGCTCAGAGAAAAGTGAACATTTTTGCCCGAAATAGCCACTGTTTTGATGAGAAGAGTCAGCTCTGTCGGGTGCTTTTTGCTCCCTCCATCAACCCTTAGAGTGCTGAACTACCCTATTCAACTAACACTCTATAGAAAATAGTGGGGTAAAACTACGCATAATTGTTGGATTGATGAGGATTATCTCTCTCTCTCTCTCTCTCTCTCTCTCTGTGTGACTTCTCTTGCTCTCATCCAAGCAGATAGATCTCTGACAACTGTCTTAGGCGCCGGTGGCTGTTTCCCGCCTAAGTGTTGATTAGTGTCAACTTTGTCAGCTGAAGCTTATCGGAGCATGGCTGGAATCTAGAGAGTTCTGAAAGAAAGAAAAGTTTGTTGATCTTCTAGTGAAGCTGGGATGGCTTGGTATCAGAGGTGCTAGTCAGTTGCTCCCCTGTTGAAAGGGTTGAAGTCCATATCACTGAAGGAGCAAGCTGTTAGGTTAAATAACAGTGTGGAGCTTATGTTGAAAGGGTCAAACTCATTATTCTGCATTCCCAAGGCAACATTGGAAAGAGGCTGTCCAGCCTAAGGTGAAGGCGCTAGGTTCATCGTTTTGATACCTCTAGCTGCATTAATAGTACCATTGTTTGACAATTGGCTGTCCATATTTCTGCTCTCATCTGCGCGTCTTGATATATTATTGTGAGTTTGTTAGAAAGGAGTACAAATTGCTGGAGTAGGCAAATGGATTAGCGCAGGAGACAAGGAAGAAAGCTAGCAAGTAGTCGCTACGAATCTTGCATTGTATCAATAAGCTGTTGGGTATTGGACAGATTCAGACCAGTTGGCTGTGGTATGGGATTTCTATGCTAGTTCAAGAGATAACCGATGACCACAGGAATAGGAGCCGCAGCTGTGCCTTGAGAGGTGCGTTGGTCCACCCAAGACACAGTTTTATGTGCTGCCGGCCGCATGGGCAGCTGGAATATGAGGAGACGTTGAGCTTGGTGCTTCATTTGACACAGAGATGACGTTAAAGTCTCACACAGGTACCTCTCCACCGAGGAATGGATTCCTCAACATCAAACCAATATCTCCCCCGCATGCGTTCGCGGATGTCCCAGGTGCATGTATCGCGGGAAGCCAGCCAATATCTTTTCTTCTCGGGATCTGCAAGTTTCAGGAACCTCAACCTAGCCTCAGCAGCTCTGACAAGTTTCATCTTTGGAATGTTCGATCCTGATTTGCTTGGAACAATCATCGAACAGCCAGGCTGTCCTACAAAATGATGACAATCCGGAGGTCTATGAGAATATCAGGGTGCGATTTACTTACTGAGGAAGTCATTCTGGGACTAATCCGGAGGTATATACTGTAAACCCCAGTAATCTTCACGCATTCATGCTTGGCCCCAGGCACCCCAGTGCCTGATCTTCACCATGCGGTGGGGATTAACTGAGAGGGGTCCAAGCAATTGTTAGACTACCAGCCCGCCTCAGCATAATGTTCAGGAGAGATTCGATGGCGTTCAGTTCCCGCGAAATACGCTTCGACATGATGACTGCATTGGAGCAATATCCTCACCGTCGTCGACAAGGAAGCCGGTGTTATCAGCGATCGGGAATAACTGTGAGTCAAACCTTCGACCCCGCCGCGTCAGGAACCGGATGATACCTGGTTTCAAATCCTGAAAAGGGGAATGGTTCCAGCCGCGTGCAGGCAATGGGGTGGGATGGAGCGGTTACAGCTAGGGTGGCTAGACGAGGGGATAGCCATCATAGGTTGGGTGCATAGTATTCCCAGCTCCAAACAATCGCGACAAGGACTGTATAGACGGACAGGCGCACATCAGAGAAATAGATCTCTGTTCTCCCTGCGAGACGATCGACACATTTTTGCGTTGTAGTGAGGATACACACTGGAAATGATTCCTGCAAGGATATATACGTGCCCGCATTTTATGCACGTATTTTGCACTCAGTTAACAGATGTACCGAACGCGCCTGGAAGAGATTATTGCTTCTTTATGCTAGTATGCATTTCTTGCTGGGATCCATCGAGACGGATGCTACGCAGACTGGGGTCTCTTCCTGCACCTAATAATAAGAGCACGTCGAACATAGTTCCGCCTCAACATACCAGCGAGTTAGCGACCGCACCCACGAACGTCAGAATCAGTGCCTCTTTTTTGTTTATTTTATTTCTCCTGTGTGTTTGTAGATGGTAGACTGTAATTATATATTGAATTGATTTATATTTTGTCTGTGCAGCATCTCAGCTGAGTGAGTGAGTGAGTGCATACATGATATCGGCGAATTTTGCCTATCATCCATCCGCTAGTCGACGCTAGAAGCAAATAAACGACGGCCGCGGCCCGCCTGTTCGTCTCCTCTTCTTGGCTTCTTCCACCCCAATCCCCCCTGCATCGTTTCTGCATGCTTGTGCAATCAATTGATCTCTCCTTTCTCTTATTGCGTGCATACCGGCCAGAAATCCCTTTCCCAGGCCCGACGTTCCTTATCATCAACTTTTGCCACTCATTCTTCCCGCCGCCATCGTGTGGGTATCTGTACAACTCTCGTGCAACAGCAACCCCAGACCGTCCTTCATTCTTGTACAGCGCTCCAGCAACTCACACCCATTGATTACACTGGGTAAGTCATCCCATGTGCTTGCTCCTCTCTCCCGTGTCCCTCATCCTGCAGCGAGGGAGGGGAAACGCTCACACGAGCGGAGTTCATCAAACATTTTCGTCATGGCTACCCAAAGTATCACACTTCCGTATCACTAACCATCACCACATAGCGAACTTCCATCCCGCTCATTTCAAGACGTATATCCTTCCTTCATCGCATTATTCCGTCATAAAACACCGTAAAGGCCTCCGACGGCTAATTGTTACGCTATCGTCGATAATAAGCCCCCCAGCCAACGGATTCATCGCTAGTCGACTCAGCCCTCCGGAACCACAACGCCGAGTTCGCGAGACCGTAGTCAATAGTACAGGATAGAGGGTTGTTCGGTACTTGTGCAGTACAGACTCTCAGGTTCTGCGCAGCGATTCTCCTACCATCGCGCGCACCGGTCAGAACACCCAGGCAGTTCGATATACAAATCAGGCGAGTTCAACAAACATCGAATCCAACATGGGACTCTTCGAGAAGCTACAATCAAGTGAGTTATCCGTCTCTTCACCCAACTACTATAACTCTCAATCATCCATTCGCTCGTAAAATACATCTGTATCAAGTGTCTAACTATCAAAACCCTCTCCGAAAACAGAACTCGAGCTCTACCGCATCGAACAACGCTATGCCAAACGAAAGCACCGCAGCACATTCACAACAGGCGCCCTCTACGTCGATGGCGAATATGTCTACGCAAACAGCACAGGAAGCAGCAGCGCCTCATCACCCACAACTTCAACAGCATCAGTGACGAAACACTCCACAGGTTCCCAATCGCGGCGCTCCCAAAATGGTTCGAGCAGCAGGCGGGAATGGAGATTCTAAGAAAAGAAACCCCCCCCTCCCACAAAGGAAACTCTTCCAAAAAAAAAGTTTTTCTCTTGTTCCGCTCGTCTTTTATTTTCGTTCTATGAGCTGCGTCACGTCTTTGAATATGTGGAAAGGAACTTTCTGCCACGCTCGATCAAAAAGGTTGTCATGAACATAGCCTTTTTGTTTTGCTGTTTTTGGGATATACATATCTTTTTTTATTCTTGGGAGCAATTTTTGATCGGGTCATACATTCCTGGTCTTCCGTCCGTCCCTGACTCGATTTCGTTTCTGCGCTGAGACGCCGGAATACCTGTCGACCAGAATTACGATCCCTCCAGAACACTCGCCTTTTTCTTTTGGCTACCTCATTCCTTTTTTCACGTCTTAACCAGAGCCAATGGGTTTTTCACGCGCTTCTAGCGATTTCAACCATTCCTTTTTTTTTCTCACTCTTTTTCATATCCATGACTTATATGCCTTTTTTAATGCTGTTTATTTTCTTTCTTTCATTCTTTATCCCCCTACTACGGGTTGATGAGCTATCTATCCCCTAGCTTTTCCCTTGGGGGAATATCCTCCCAGCGAGTGCCTTTCTCATTATCTGTTTTTATTTTTATTTTTATTTTTATTTTTATTTTTTTTATTTTTATACATATTCTCACGCCTGTTCTGTAGATATGGTGGCTCTTTTTTTTATTTTTTCCCCTTCATTTTTAGCTTTTCATCTCTCCTTTTTTCTCTCTTCTTTTTTCTTTCGGTCTTGGGCATATTTTTGCTTTTCTTAGGTCTCTACTTGACTTTTTGTACAGATTTTGAATGGTGTATATAGTGTGTGTGTGAGAGAGAGAGAGAGAGAGAGAGAGAGAGAGCATGTATTGCATAGACCTGATGGGTAACCAACTGCATAAGAAGATAAGAAACATGTTCCTTTTCCCCTTCCATCTCGTCTTTCGTAGTTGAATGTGTGCACCCTGAGCGGCATGTATACGTATAACTTCCCCATGCTCCCCTCTCTTCCACCGCCAACGCGCACTATGCAGGTAAGAACCCTATCCATGGAGGGGTATATTATTCATTTGTTGAGAATTTTTTTTTTAAAAAAAGAAGTCCACACGCAGTCTAAACAGATAGCTGGCCATTCACTGACCAAACGAACATTCGCTAGACGAGAGAAAATAAAAAAAGATGCAAGAGAAGAAGATAGATATAACGCTGCAAATAAACGCATTGCATGAGAAGATGAAGACGGGAGATATTGAGATACTTAGACAAAAAGGAAAAAACTGACATCAGATATGATAGATGAAGGACCAGACGCGCAATATATATGCTTCCATCAAGAAAAAAGAAAGAAAAAGAGAAACGCCCTCTTGAAACAGGAAAAAAAAAGTGGGATGTAAATATAATACGCCAAACGCTCAACCCATAGATATAAAAAAAAACCAACAACCGCTTGCTCAACGCTTCGATCTCCTCTGCCCAATCCCACTAGTCAACCTGCCAAAATTGCTTAAACTAGATTTCGGCTTATGCGTAGACGCCGGCTTTTGCGCTGCACCACCACCAGCTCCACCACCACCTCCTCCCACCCCACCATCAGCGGGGGCAGGTGATCGACCACCGCCAATCCTGCCACCGCCATCGCCTCCTCCTATCCCCGCCCTATCCCTCGCACCATTCCCATCCGTAGCGGCAGCCACAGCAGCAGCGATAGACGATCTCATCCCCAAGCCGCCATTATCGCCGGCCCCACCGTCGGATTCAAAGTGGCGCTGCGGGGAGCGACTTGCGCGTCTCGATCGCTCTTGCACATATTTGAATTTGTCAAGTAGTTCGACCCAGCGGATGGAACTTTCTTCGCGCTTGAGTCTACTGGTTGAGCGCTCGTAGGGCGTGGAGGATACGGAGTTACTATTTTGTTTTGTTTTTCATAGGTTAGTCTCTCTGTTCTGTGTACGTTTTTTGGGGGGTGGTGTATCAAAGGTATCTGGAGAATATGACGTACGTTCGGGCTGCGGGTTGCAGCAAACCAATATTGCTCACGCTGTTTAGGCGATTTTTAAGAGCGGCGAAGGCGGAGCTTTGGGGTAGGAGCATAAGAACTCCATAAAGACATTTATAGAGATAGGGATACTTTTCTGGCTCGAGTAGTTGCAAGCGGAGATCTAAATGCGGATGCAAGTCAGATATGCCTGTTTTTCTCGCTGCAGAAAATGCGCAAGGAGGGAGGACGAACATGTGAAGACTGGGGACTCTAGTAACTGGACAAGTTTATCGATTTGAATCAACATGTTGACCGTCATTTCTAATTCAGCACTGATTGCACGGTTAGTTCACCCTATCTCAAAAAGCAGCCGTTGTCGAACTTACAAGATTTGAAGAAGATTATACGCCTGCTCATACGCTTGAGCTAATAAGCACAGAGAGAAAGTTGCAACAGCATTATGGCACCATGATCTAAACAACGCCACGAAAAACATTTGGCCCTCCTATATCTATGTCAGCCAGGTAAAAAAAAGAGCAGGAAAGAATAGGGTTGGATGTCCTACCTTAGTTTCTAAATTTCTCAATCTCTTTCTCAGATCTGCAAGTTCCGGAGCGGTGATGAGATTGTTATTTAGATTTTGAACCATGATGCTGGCAAACTCGATATCCTGCAATAAAGTAAGCCATCTGTAAGTCATTGTGGGTGGCTCTTATTTAACTGACCTCTTCTTTTTCGAGGCAGTCCGCCAGAGTCCTATAGATACGCTCCGGACTCAGGTTCATGCAAAGCTGCCTAATGATGAGATTGCCCCGTAACTCGAGCAGTTTCCGGTCAGTAGAAAACAACTGAAGAAGATTAACCATAAACGATTTGAAATAGCTGTCTTCACTATTCCTCGATATTTGAGATAATAGCTGGAGGTCGCGTGTAACGACAGCTTCGGCCGGATCGGAAAGCGTTTTGAGAAGGGCGGGGAAGGTGCCGTCATGAAAAGCGAGAACTTTTTTAGGTGCCTTTCGGTGTAGCATAATCAACCATGCTAGAGCCGCCACCCGAGTGGCCTCGTTCTCATTGAGAAATTGAAGGGTCAAGGCATTGACTGCTGCCGCATAATCTAGATCCGGCGAAGGTAGTGGTGTCGGCGCAGCACTGCTTCGAGGCGTCAATTCGGTTCTAGATGCTGGACGTGAAGAATCTTGCTTCTTAATATTATCACTTGGAAGGCCAGTGGGGTGATGCCTTGTGGTGGGGGTCGATGACCTCTGCTCACTAGTATCTCTGCCAGTTGTAGGAATCTTCGACGGTAGAGCTAGTCGAGAGTCCTCGGGAGACGCATCATCGGAAAGCGAGACAATATACTGCATAAGCGACGTATTGACGCGGTTTGCAGCTTCGCGAACTTGATTTGAGGCACTTGATAGAGCTGGGAGTACCTGCGAAATAAGTCGGGGAACAAACTGCAATATATCCTCGGGGCTAATCTCGAAGAAGGAGTCAATCCAGCGGAGTGCTGTTAATTGTATCTCCTCTTCTATTTTCTCGTAAGTATGCGCGTCAGCGACGTGGGGCGGAATGACGTTGGACTTCGTACCAAATGCCGTATCAACAAATCCAACAAGAATCTCAAGGATCTTCGGGTGATCAACATGCACGTCTTGACCTGGGACCCAATCATCGTATACTTGGAGTTCACCGTCATCATTAGCAGTGCCAGAATCTGAGTCTGCGATGGCGTTCTCGCTGGGTTCCTTAGCGCCACTTTGGGTAGAAGTCACACTCGCGCTGTCGCTTGCAGCTGAGCGCTTTGTATGCGCACTCTCCTGATCACGGCGACTATCCGTGATTCCTTTTTTAATCCGCGCGATCTTCTTTATTTCCCCGAGAAACCTCTCCAATACGCCTTGAGTTGCGATATGAACATCCGGATTCGGGTCACTCAAAAACTTGAATAGCCCTCCGAGAAAGGCTGGGAGATAATGAACAAGTTCCAAGTCGGGTATGGTATCCAGCAATGTGAGCCACGAAACTAGGAAGATCCGCGTAAAGGGATTAATGACGTGGATTCGTTCCTTTAGAAGAGGTATGAATTTCGCGAGTGAGAATGCCGTTGGTATATCCATGGAGATATCATCCGTCTCCTCAGCGCCATCCAGCTCGCTCAAGTCTTTGTTCGGAAGTTGTAAAACGGAGATATAAGATGCGGCGGACTCGGATACGATGTCCTTCACGAGCCGGTCGAGGAGGTCGGCGCCATTCTTGACCGAGAGTTCCGAATCTGAAGCAAGCTGAGAAAGAAAGCATTAGCACCTACCTGCGTAAGGTTTTATTCGTATGAGCAACAAGCCTTACCTTACTTAGAGCGTCAAATATATCATTGAAAAACAACAAAATTTCCCCCTTGGCCACCTTCGATATGTTGTACATGCTCTCACAGGCATAGTATCTGACCCGGGCATCCTGGTCCGTAAAGCAGGCAAGAACGGGAGGAACGATTTCATGCAGATACGGCGCGACTTCTTCCTACATTGTTTTTCCCACTCAGTCTCTTGTCTGTCTCACACTATGTTCTCTTTTCCGACAGGGATTCCCATAACTCACGGAGCCGAGTGCAATAGACGCCGCAGCAAGTCCGATCAATCCACCATTCCGCGCGTGAGGTTGGTGCACAGCATACGCATATTCATGGCAAAGCTGATCGACAACGTTTTTTATCTTCTCGTGTTCGCCTTTTATGAGAGCTTCTCGGACAACTTTCTCGACCCTAGATAGGTTTAATGAAATAAAAAATTAAATTAGAGCAATGTTGAAAGTGAATATTGAGAGGGGGAAAAGCGTACTCCAAAGCTCCCTGCTTTCTCTTGTCGTAGGGCTTGTCATTCAGCAAGCGCTGAATGGACGGGTCCAAGCTTTGAGTCGCCATGGTTGAATATATTGCTGCGGTGTGCAAGCTATGTGTGGGAGGAGGTCATGATGTCAACAAGGATATCCGGAGGAGCGCTTAGTTTGATAGGAGCTTTGTGCCTAAATAGAGGTCATGGCTTTGCGTGTCTACCGTGCTAGTTCGAAGGAGTATTCCGTACACGTTACTATGTATAATGGAATGCGATTATCGAGGACAAAAAAGCGCCGAGCAAGATGCAAGTTCCCTTCGAGGCTCGCAGACCCGTGACGTATCATGGGGAAGCTATGCGGAACAGCAGCTAAAGGCTTGGCGAAACATCAAACATCACATGACTCGTCTCAAGTATTCAAATGTTATTATCCGGTGCTTGAATTCTATAGACTATGGGTATTGCAAATTTCAATATATAAGAAATCATAATACCAGGCACTGCAGCAGTTGTTACCTCCTCCCCACCGTGGTCAGTGACTGATATACTGGAACACCGCGCTCACAATGTTCTCCGACGCCTCTTGTCTCAAGAGCAAATCTTGGATCTTTCCCAGCGGTCCTCCTTCCCCGTCATTAACAAAGTGATTCCACGAACTCGTATCTCCATACATCATGGCGGGTGGTTTGATGAACTGGGTGCCGTCTGGTCGGCATCGCTTGCACTTGAAGGTATCGTGAGTATCGCTACGCGTGTCGGGTTTGAATTGGAAGAGTTCCCGCAAGGAGTCGAGCGAGAAATGGCGTTCAACATCTTCTGCGGAGTCGACGACACACGATGACAGAGACTGTTTATGAGACTGTCTCTGGAATATCTTCTCCTCGATAGTGCCGGTACCAATGAACCGATATACAAAACAATCCTTCGTCTGTCCGTCTCGCCAAACTCGAGCAAGAGCTTGCTGATCAGCAGCCGGATTCCAATCGGGATCGAACAAAACTAGGCGGTTGGCACCAATCAAATTAAGGCCACAGCCTCCGGCCTTACTGCTGAGAAGAAAAACAAATTCTTCGCCATCAGGATTGTTGAATTTGTCAACAAGCTTCTGCCTTTTTCTAACATTCATTGTCCCGTCCAATCGTAGACAACCATATGCTCGAGACCGACACAGTCGTTCAAAAATATCCAGAGTTTGAGTATAGTTGCTAATCAAAACAATCTTGTCGTTCGTATCCTGCCGTATTCGCGCCAACATCCGATCCAAGACCATCATTTTGCCAGAATACCAACTTTTGACTTCTCGATCGCGACCTCGAGACTCTGGTGGAACATAATCATCCGGGAAGAACTCCTCGCTGCCTGGAAGATCTGATGATAAGTTTAGAAGGTCTGGATGATTGCACAACTTCTTCAAAATTCCGATCGCTTTCAGAGGCTGGCTTCCTTTCCCCCTTAGCAGGCTTTTGATATCCGGACTCTGAATGAAATGCTTATACAGGTCCATTTGGAAGGGTGCCGAGTTGCAGAAGACGACATGCTCGTACTTGACCGGCAAGTACTTTGACAGAATATCGTTGGTTCGACGAATGATAAACCGATTGACCACTTTCAACAGTTCTACAACGCACTCATCCCCACGTTTCCTATCCTCGTCCGTTCCATCAGCGTCTCGGCCGCGGAGAATTGGCATCTCGTACTTCTTGTGGAATTCACTCCGGCTTCCAAGAATGTTAGGATTGGCAAAACTTAAAAGAGAAAAGTACTCCGATAAGTCGTTCTGGATAGGGGTTCCAGACAGGATGACGCGCCGATCAACGTTCAAGCTGTTGAGAGCAGTAAACGTCAAGCTATCGCCGTTCTTAAGTCGGTGGCCTTCATCACATAGAAGTAGTCCAATGTGGGTATCTTTAAGCTCGTCTGCGTAGAGTCGCAGGGTTTCATACGACACGATAATCACAGGTCGGATGACCGCGCGTCCAGACGCAATAGCCCATTGCCGAAGCTGGGATATGAGCTCCGTCTTTGATGCCTTGCCATCAATGGCGAACGGAATAATTGCGTCCTTACCCAACCATTTTACTAAGAATCATTAGCAAGCGTTTAATTTTACTAGGCCATGTTTCACACATACCTAGCTCATTGGCCCAATTCGCAACGAGACTCGACGGGCATGCTATAACACATTTCTGGATAGTTGATTTGCCTGCTTCCGGTGACTGCTTGAGCAGGGTCCACATGAGTGCTATGCATTGAAGCTGGGAAACGTCAGCAGCGATCCTATTGCAACAAGTCACATAAGTCATACCGTTTTCCCCAGTCCCATTTCATCAGCCATTATACATCCATTGGCTTTTGGATCAACCAAGCCGGTAGTGCAGCGATAGAGAAACTACGAGTCATCAGTTAGGCAACCTCTTGGGACGGAAATCCGCAGTGGAATACAGACCTTGACGCCCTCCACTTGATGGGGACGTAAGACTTTCGCCAGCCGTGGATCAATGACGACAGGAACCTTTGGACGCCCTTCGACTTTCTTCTTAATCCCCAAGATGTCCGCCAGACTCTTGTGCATTAAAGGTGCATCCAACTTTGCGATGTCTTCAGGCTGATTTTCGCTATCCTCCTTTGGAGCCGGCTTGTCATCAACTGTAGGGTCATACAAGACTATAGCAAATTCCCCACTGGGATCGTGCAGCGGTTTCACTACAAAAGTAGCTCCTCTTCGCATTCCCAATATTGGGGCAGGACGGCCAGCGTTATAAGTACCCACGTCCTTGTTAATCAACGGGACCGCAAAGCGCTGTTTAAACATTGTTTCCTTGTCTTTCACCTTAAATGCAGGGAATCTGTTTGCATCGCGGTTTGCTAGGGCAAGGCGATCCTCATTGGCCCACGGTTTGTTCCCATCGTCCTCTGTGCTCCCGTCAGCTCCAGAGTAGTCGACCTTTCGTCGTTTCCGGACTGGTTTATTAGAGGCTCGTGTAGGCGCTGCGGTTCCAGGACATTTGAATGGTTTTGATAATCGGTCAATAGAACTATTCGAGCCTGCTTGGAGGAGGAAGGCCTTTTGCGGCGTTGCGGCACCTCCTTCAGTCTTCTTTGGTCGGTGCCTGGAGTGAGTCAGTATCAGGGCGCGAATATGGGCCAGATAGAACCCTTACATTAAGCCTCTCTGCACGTTGCAGTGCAATATTATACTCGTCACGTCGAAGCTCACGAGTACAATAAGCAGGAGAAGGAAAGCAGAACGCGTGGACGATGTTTGGATGACGCGAGAGACGCCAAGCCAAATCGCCAAAAGTCCACGAGGTCATGTGAGCCAGCCCCCAAATTACCTCGGGACTCCCCGCAACCCCCACCAAGACTCTCTCCCCGAACAACGAGAAGGACGATGACAGTCCTCCTCATCTGACACCAATCCTTCAAGGCCCAGCTGGGCAGTCCAATAAGCCAATGTCCTCCGACTTTTGGGCTGGCTACATAAGCGGAGCCATTGGCATTATAATTGGCAATCCCTTGGACCTAGTTAAAACCCGTCTTCAGGCTGGCTCCTCGGTTCCAACATCAATTCGGACCACCCAGAATATCAGGAGCCAGTTCGATTCAGCAACATCTCTTGTCCGAGGTACACCTAGGTCTTTACTCATTTTCTAGATTTTTACTGATTTCTTCAATAGGTGCGGCTGCGCCAATTTTAGGCTATGGTGCTCTCAATGCCATCCTGTTCGTGGCATACAACCGGACCTTGATGACTCTGGCACCATCTGTGACGGATCCCACTAACCCCGAAGGTGTACCTCTATCGCAAATATGGCTTGCAGGCGCTGTCGGTGGACTTGCTAGCTGGGTCATATCATCTCCGACAGAGCTAGTCAAATGCCGTGCGCAGCTGAGCTCGCACCAGTCCATCTCCTCATGGACAATCACAAAAGATATTCTAAGAAGGCATGGAGCAAGAGGGCTATATCTTGGAGGAGCAGTGACCAGCATCCGGGACTCGGTAGGATATGGATTTTAGTATGAAGCCTACGTTTCTTTCAATGATGTCTGCTGCTTTAGCATTATTTATAATTTCTAACAGCGCAATTTGGGTGACAGTTTCTGGTCCTATGAACTATGCAAACGGTTTATGTCCACGAAGGACGAAACCTCCAGCCAAGCCGCGATAAAAATACTTTTGTGCGGTGGCATTGCTGGTATCGTTACTTGGGCGTCTATATTTCCTCTTGACGTCATTAAAACGCGGCTTCAAGCCCAAGGGTCCCCGATTCAAGTTTCGCCAACCAACCAACCACTTTTGCGCCCTACAGCATCTGAAGGCCGGGTGCTAAATGCCCTTGGAATAACAAAGGAAGCATATCGGGCAGAGGGTATCCGTGTTTTTTATCGCGGGCTGGGAATTTGTAGCCTTCGCGCGTTTATTGTAAATGCAGTACAGGTATGTGATCTCACTGTGTTTCGCTGGTAAAGAGGCATGCTGACTCGATTTATTGTAGTGGGCAACATATGAATGGATAATGAAGACCTTGAATCAGGACTCACTCATGACGACCTAAGTTTTTATGTGGAAAAGCTATGTTGATATATGCTCGTTATAAATCTGGTTATCTCCTTGAGCTTAAGAAAAATAAACATATAAATTCTTTAAATCAGTATAGTTTGTTATAATTTTTGTTGCGGCTATCATGCTACCTGATACAACATATGCCCAGCGGGCGCTGTAACACCCTAATATCTGCATGGACCAGGGGTATTTTCTCATGCGCCATCAGCTAGCCGTGCGCGCATTACGATCTGGGTTGTTCTCGTCAGAGCCCCAAGCTCCAGCCCTTGAATGCGTGGCCCCCAGCATGGCCAAATTGACGGTCCCACTGGAAAAAGCCCAAATTATGTTCTCCACATCCCCAGCGAGCGTGTGCTGTCCTCCCCAATAATCGCCCTAGTCCTCAATGTCCGTCCATTCTCAAGTAGTGAGGCGTGTGGGATAATCACGCATCGTCGTTCGCCGTTAAATCCAGAAACCGGTTCACTAGACGGACTCGGATATATCCATGGCCACTTGCTCTCTCTTTCCATTATCGGTTCCCAGGCCAACAGCTGCCTCCGCTACCTTCTGAGAATGTGGTTCTTCCTTAAGGAGGCGAAGCCTAAGTGCGGACCATAGTTAGAGAAACATTCCCGTGAAACGCGTTATGTAACCGCAGCTTGATCTCACCTTCGCTTATGGTTCTTCCCCTTACGATGGGCATTCATGTTGTATTCGCTTTCGAACCATTTCGAGCATTCGACGCAGTAATATTGGCCCAACCCTGGCAGATCTTCCTCCGCTTTGGTCTCCTTGTATATGGCAAGATGCCTTGGCGAATCGATATCGGAACGGACTTGGTCGTAGTCCCTAGAAAGCGAGAGAGCCCGAGTCAGAAATCAAATTGGTACTTTCACTTGGAATTGAAGCGAAGGTTGGAGCTCACCTTGTTCGCCGTTTGGTCTTGATACGTCTGACTGCACCCATTTTAAATGTTTCAGGACGATACAGGGGAAGGTCTGTTTGGATACTATAGACAATGAAAAGCTATCCTCGTGGTGAACCCTCTGTTATCTGCTCGCTGATAGCAGCCACCGCCTTTTTTTTACGATCCACGTGAAATTCCGTCGCATTGTGGATTTTAGACTTTCTGCGCGTGCTTTGTCAATTACTAAGCCGGATAAAATTATTCCCGTACTTTGCTCTCCACGTGAAAGATCTCCGTCATCGACAGCCTACAGGCGGAATTATCTCGGATGAACGGTTTGTAAGTTGGGAGCGGGCCCCCGGAGCATCTTGGAAAACAATTCGAAATATTGCAAGCTGGATATTTATGTGGGAATGCTGATATAATTTTTCCTGAAAATCAAAGTATTTGCTGATCCCCCCCGGTTCATACTCACAGTGAGTTTCTATAAAGCAACGGAAACCCGACAAGCTATTTTTCGGAAGCGTGCACCTCCTTCCCGCGGCCTATGACGTTTTGCTGCCTCGGCTCTTTGCCGCGGGCTAACCCAAAGCGAAACTGCTTCCCTGTCGCCGCGTCGGCCACAATCTCCTTATATTACTCTACTCTATATTGTGATTTTGCTCAGATTACCAAAGTCGCTTGACACAGCGATAGGATTCATGATGTAGCAACCATATTATTCCGTGTCTTCATCTTCTTTTCAGCTCAATTGATGTCTTGTACGAGGGAGATCATAAACATGGGAGCTTGGTCAGCGGGTAATTGTTCCAGCGTGATTGGATAGAGGTTGTTGCCGCGGCGCGGGCAAGTGGAAGGGCGGAACCAATGGGAGAGCTGCAATTACAACAGGTGGTGTCTGCAGGTCAGAAGAATTTTCACGCTGGCCAATTATGGCAGCTTGCTGTCAGCTTGGCTCCCATCTCCTCCACATGCAAGCTGCCTTGCGATGATACAATCCCTCGCAGCCCGATGACGCGCTAGGGGCGTATCGTATTGTATTGGTTACCGTTCGGACACCTGGAAACACAGCCGAACTATCGGAAACCAGTTTCCAGAAGCCCCTAGACCGGCTAATAATACCGCTTGCTGGAAATAGTGATACCATCCGCAGTACCGCTAGTCCCAATCTGCTTAGCAAGTTCAGCTCTGTGGCCCAAACTTGTTCTGTACCGAAACTTGCTCCCGCAGCCTCACAGGTGTTGCTTCTTTATCTTCCTTCCACTTCCCAAGATTCTTGTCTTGCTTCCCTTTCCCACCTCTTCACTCTCCACTCCCCCCAGAATACTCACGGCCCTCCATCGAGCTCCTTGAAGAGTGCCTCGAAGGTGGATGTGCCAGTTACATACTGCTCTTGTAGATCAGTGTTCAGAGAGCTGCCACCATGATTGCGACTAGACTCGCTCGTGCGGGTGCGCTGGTGAGTTTTCCCCTCGTCCGCTAATTCCGTCGGCAAACGCCCTTCTTTTTTAACAGACTGTTTGTTTTCGCAATGGCAGTTGTTTTGCTAACATGTTTACGTCTGTAGGCATCCAAGTCCCGCATGGTAAGAGCTTACTTTGTTGTTATCGCTGCTCGATGCGATGATCCAACCCCGCGATCAAGCGATGGCTCGTTTGCGTCATGCCAGCAATTGCATTTCTTTTACTGACTTATGATTTGGCTTTTTTTTAGCTCTTTGGAGCACGGGGCATGGCCACTGTCGGTGACTCGCCTCTCGACAAGAAAGTCGAGATGACAAATTGGGAGAAGGTGTGTTGTGTGCTCAAGCCCTCTTGACCTCGGGTACCGTCGGGTGTGTGGAGACTGAGGGTTGACGAACAACGCAATCGCTAACATTCATATTTATAGGGCAACTACATCAACTACAAGTATGATTATCCTCTATTTAGCTAAATTCCTCTTCAATTGCTATTTTATTTCCGCGGGTGCTGTTGCAGCTCTTGGCTGCAAAAAGGCACTTCCGCGGAGCCAAGAAACAGCTGGCGGAGAGCCGGCAGCTTTTGGCTGAACAAGGATTGGTTACTAACATGGCTTCACTGACTGCAGGAAGATGTCGGAGAACCTGGACATTGTTCGTGCCCGGCTGAACCGTCCTCTTACATACGCTGAGAAGATTCTCTACTCTCACCTCGACGATCCCCATGGCGCCGAGCTTGAGCGTGGATCTTCATACTTGAAGCTTCGCCCTGATCGCGTTGCCTGCCAGGATGCGACTGCTCAGATGGCGATCTTGCAGTTCATGTCCGCTGGCATGCCCACTGTCGCTACCCCTACCACTGTCCACTGCGACCATCTTATCGAAGCTCAACTCGGTGGAGACAAGGATCTTGCCAGAGCCAACGAGATTAACAAGGAGGTTTATGACTTCCTTGCTACGTCTTGCGCCAAGTACGGCATTGGGTTCTGGAAGCCCGGCTCCGGTATCATTCACCAGATTCTCCTGGAGAACTATGCCTTCCCCGGTGGTCTCATGATTGGAACTGATTCCCACACTCCCAACGGTGGTGGTCTTGGTATGGCTGCTATCGGTGTCGGTGGTGCCGATGCTGTCGATGTCATGGCTGGTCTCCCATGGGAGTTGAAGGCCCCCAAGGTCATTGGTGTCAAGCTCACTGGTGAGCTAAGCGGATGGACCTCACCAAAGGGTAAGTAGCCTTTCCTAGACATTGTCAGTTTTAACGCCGAGCTAATCGGATATGCAGATATCATCCTTAAGGTCGCCGGTATCCTAACCGTGAAGGGTGGCACTGGCGCTATCATTGAATACCATGGTCCTGGTGTCGACTCCCTTTCCTGCACTGGTATGGGCACCATCTGTAACATGGGTGCTGAAATCGGTGCTACCACCTCCGTTTTCCCCTTCAACGAACGCATGTACGACTACCTCAAGGCCACCAAGCGCCAGCACATCGGTGAATTCGCTAGGTCGTATGCCCATGGCCTTCGTGAAGACGAGGGTGCTGAGTACGACCAGCTCGTTGAGATCAACCTCAACGAGCTTGAGCCCCATATTAACGGACCTTTCACCCCTGACTTGGCTACCCCCATCTCCAAGTTTAAGGAAGCCGTTAAGGCCAATGGCTGGCCCGAGGAGGTCAAGGTTGGCCTCATTGGTTCCTGCACCAACTCTTCCTACGAGGATATGTCTCGCGCTGCCTCCATTGCTCGTGACGCTTTGAACCACGGCGTCAAGGCCAAGGCCCTCTTCACCGTGACTCCAGGTTCCGAGCAGATTCGCGCGACCATCGAGAGAGATGGTCAGCTCCAGACCCTTGAAGAATTTGGCGGTGTCATCCTCGCCAATGCTTGCGGTCCCTGCATTGGCCAGTGGGATCGTCGCGATGTCAAGAAGGGCGAGCCCAACACCATCATCTCATCCTACAACCGTAACTTCACTGGACGTAACGACGCTAACCCCGCTACCCATGCCTTCGTCACCTCCCCCGACCTCGTCCTTGCCATGACCGTTGCTGGTACTCTCAACTTCAACCCCTTGACCGACACCCTCAAGGATAAGGATGGCAAGGACTTCAAGCTCTCTCCCCCAACTGGAGAGGGTCTCCCTGCCCGTGGATATGACCCCGGTCGTGACACATACCAGGCTCCTCCCGCTGACCGCTCTTCCATTTCCGTTGCTGTGTCCCCCACCAGCGACCGTCTCCAGATCCTCGAGCCTTTCAAGGCCTGGGATGGAAAGGACGCTGTCGGCATCCCCATCTTGATCAAGGCTGAGGGCAAGACCACTACTGATCACATCTCCAGTAAGATTGATTCCCATTAATTTCGTGTTTGCTGCCAAAACGACGACTAACGCTTATCTAGTGGCCGGTCCCTGGTTGAAATACCGTGGCCATCTTGACAACATCTCCAACAACATGTTGATTGGTGCCATTAACGCCGAGAACGGCGAGGCCAACAAGGTCAAGAACTTCATCACTGGTGAATACGATGCTGTCCCAGCTACTGCTCGTGACTACAAGGCCAGAGGCATTCAGTGGGTTGTCGTTGGTGACTGGAACTATGGCGAGGGCTCTTCCCGTGAGCACGCCGCCTTGGAGCCAAGACACCTTGGCGGTCTTGCTATCATCACCCGCAGCTTCGCCCGTATCGTAAGTTTGCTCTTGGGTAACCTACTCGGTTTTACTCTCAGATAACTAATATTTTTTTCCCTCACCAGCACGAAACCAACCTCAAGAAGCAAGGTATGCTTCCTCTCACCTTCGCTGAGCCCGCCGACTACGACCGCATTAAGCCCAATGACATGGTTGACTTGCTCTGCACTGAGCTTGCCATCGACAAGCCCATTACCCTCCGCGTCCACCCCAAGGATGGCGCTACCTTCGATATTCCTCTCCTCCACACCTTCAACGAGCCCCAACTCCAGTGGTTCAAGGACGGAAGCGCCCTGAACACCATGGCTAAGGCTCGTGCTTAAATTCCGTCGGTCGTTAGACGGAGAGTGGAACCCCTCGTGGGGATGATATGGTTATGAGTATGCGGTGGGAAGGGGGGAGAATAAAAGTTATACCCTGGAGGAAGAGTGTGTGAAGAGAAGTGTGTCTGTCCACCCCGAGCGTTGGTGTAAACCTTGTGTGGGAACTGCATGCCACCAAGCTGCGGGGGTAGGAGTTGTGGGTCAAATACGGCGGTGGCAAGGATGAAGTTCACCTGCACAAATCGGAAGGCTGATGTCGATGGAAGCATTCTTTGGATAGCTCTCGCTTTTGTTTTTCCTTTTCCCTTTATTCTTACGCACTTTTCCTACCTTGTCTTTTTTCTTTTCGGTTATCGCATTGCAAATGATATATTGGACTCCTTATTTTTTTCTTTGTCATGTTTTTTTTAACGGCACATATACAGTCAGTTCATCTTTTTTAACATATGTACAATTTGTGTTCTCTTGCATATCTCATTTTGATATATTTCAATTCTGGCCTCCTTTTCCCAAAGGAAAAAAACAAAAAACTGTATTCTACTGTCAGCTGTCGATGAGAAAAAAGTTTCTTTATTTTATATTCTGGCATTATTTTTGCTACCTTCTCATGTACCCGGCAGCCTTTCTTTTTTTGATTGGCATTGGTGGGTGATTGCTAGAAGGATTAAATTCGCGAAGCGGCCATTTAGTCCACCATGGGCTTGCGAGATCCTTTTTTTCAACTCGCCAAATATCTAATAATTTACAAATCATAACTGGCATTCTATCCCCCGATTTTCTTTTTGCTTTTATTTCTTCTCCGATCGTAATGAGGACGGAGAGAGAAGGTGTGTTACTAGGCATGTACTGAAAGTGTGTAGGCAGCAGGATATGGCGACGAAAATATCATTGATGTCATTGATGTCATTATTATTCCATGGGACCCTGCGCTCGCCTCGAGCATCTGTATTGTCGTCCGTAGAGGGCTGATATATACCATCTTCCCTCCCAAGCCCAATTTTTATGTACACTGTGGTGCTTTTTAGCACGTTGACGTTATCGATAGCGTGCGAGGGGAGATGCCGAGGTTCACAGTTCCACCCCCCGCAAAATAAAAGGGAAAAAGACAGCAGCTGCCTACCGCATCAAAAATCTCAGGGTCCCAGGGAAGAGAAAATAAACTGGCTATTTACTCTTGTTCCAAGAATCACGTATATATATATATATATATAAGATCTCGTGATTATCTTAAATTTCTATTTCTCACCACGCCTTTTCTCTCTCATTAATCCGGGCCTTCAATCTAGTAACTTGCACAAAGGAACGGAGGCAGGCAAGCCCGCTCAAACGCTTACGAAAACATAACTTCCAATACGGGTCCTGCATTTCCGATTATTTCCCCCATCTCTCATTCAAAACCGACCGATCAGTGATTAAGAGAGAGCGGCGTATAAAAAGAGGCCAGTCGGGAAAAGCGAATTTCGCAATATCAAATCGCGGCTCTGTGCTACGTACGCTATATAAAGGAGGGAAGGAAGTTATCGGGAATCGCTCGTTCATTAGGCCATCAGTTATTTCGGGTAGAAAACAAGATGGCTGTTCCGCTACCGGAAGTTGAGAGGCTGAGCGCGTCGGTGGTGAGGATATTGGCGGGCAACCCAGGGAAGGTATGTAAAAATGCTCTTGGTCTCCTATTCGCGTGGAGCGGTTCCCTAAATATGTGCACTTTTGCTTTTTGGCAGCCCGATTGGTTGTACAGTTGATTCTTTACTTTGATTATTTCGTGTTTCTTTGTATGGGGGCATCGTGGAAAGAAGGCAAGATTCAAAAGCTGACATACATATCTATATCCAAAGTTTACATTACAAGGTGAGTTTAGGAATCATGTGCGCCTCTATTGCTTCGATAATTTCCACGCCCAGGCTTACAGATAGGTAATACCAGGCACCAACACATATCTAATTGGTCGGGGACCGCAAAGGCTGCTCATCGACACTGGCGAAGGCCGCCCCAGCTGGCAAGCTGCCATCCGATCCGTGCTTACGGCGGAAAACGCCACGATCCAGCAGGCCCTGATCACACACTGGCACACCGACCACACCTACGGGATACCCGATCTATTGAAGATCTGTCCCGGAGTGAAGATTTATAAGAATGACCCTGACGATGGCCAGCTGGAGATACGGGATGGTCAGGTTTTTAAGACGGAGGGCGCGACGTTGACGGCTCTGCATACCCCTGGCCATACGACGGACCATGTTGCGTTTTTGTTTGAGGAGGAGAATGCTATGTTTACTGGGGATAGTACGTTTTCTTTTTCCTTTCTTTCTTTTTCTTTGTATCCGTCGTTGGGGTATTTCAATTTCCACAGCTGTACCCCCGTTCTTGCCGAGGAGTCTGTACTCACTCCTCATTCGCAGACGTGCTCGGTCATGGAACAGCAGTCTTTGAAGAGTTAAGCACATATCTTCGCAGCCTGGAGAAAATGCATAAGCTTTCCCAGGGCCGTGCCTACCCAGGCCACGGAGCAGTGATCGAGGATTGCAAATCCAAAGTCACAGAGTATATCCAGCACCGGCGACAAAGAGAAGATGAGGTGCTGCGAGTGTTGAGGCTTGGGACACTAGACGGCGCTGCTTCTCCACCTGCAGCAGCAGCTGCAAGAGGCAAAGAAGTTTCACCAGATCGTACTAGCGGTTTGTGGACGCCGATTGAGCTGGTTAAAGCCATTTATCGTGCTGTGCCTGAAGAGCTGCATCTCCCTGCTTCCAACGGGGTCATTCAGGTATTGATGAAGTTGGAGCAGGAGGGCAAGGTTACACACGAGCTGCAGTCTGGGAGGTGGGGCATTGCGAGGTCCGAAAGACCTGCTTTATGATGGATTCTTTGGGGTTTCTGGACTTGTTCTTTTGCGATACGGCTTTATTTATTTATTTTTCCCCGAATGAATAGTGGTGTCTTTTGGGTTAAAAGTGTTACACACTCACGTCATGTTTTTGAAACTGGGTAACGGTTGGCATAAAGCACTAATATTGCGGGCGAGTAGCCAGTAGTACGGGCCCCAGAGCGCTTTCTATTGGAAGATAATAATCATAGAAGATGCCAGAGCAGCCAATTCAGCGGCGATTCGAAGCCAACTATTAATAATACAGCAACATCCCTGATGCCTCCAGATCGTCATTCGAGACCTCGACGACAGGAATGACGTAACCTCCGATGGTCTGGAAGCAATGTAGGGCTTAGGGCTTTTGGCAGCTGCGAGTCACCCCGCTAGTCCGGATTTGGGGTCATACAGCAGCTGTCCTGCTTCATTCTCCATTGATGATTGATTGTTGCTATTCATCTCTCCTCAATTAATCCCCCACCTGCTGCCCAACCGTATCACTTTCTCCATTGCCTTTAAAAGAATATAATTCTCCGCTCTATCGCTGTTCTATTCTGCTATCTCGTTCCCTTGCCCATCATCCATGGTTGGCTAAACATTTGTCGCCTTTCCCTGGTTCCACCCTATCCGTCCGCCACGTTTGTTGCTGCTCTTCCATTACAGATTCTAGCGCTTAAAGTCTCCCTCCCTGTAACTTAAGGGAGAGTTAACGCGCCGTCTAAAACAGCGTCTAGAGACTAGAGTCCATGTAGTCGCTATTGAGGAACCCCAATTCTGAGCGCGTGGCATTCAATTCCCCCGCAATTGGCTTGGTCTTCCCGGGTGGTTCGCTGCTTGTATATACTTCGCAGCCTGCCAAGCCAGTGGCGTACCGTATTCCCTGCTGGAGAGTCGAGAGTTGAAAGTCGGCACCCTTGCTTGCTCTGCTTCTAGCGCGACGCTGTCCCTTGCGAGGCATCGGGAGTGGAGGAACAAGACACTCACTTCTTATCCAAGGCCAACTGTTTATGTCATTATTTATTTCCGCAAAGCCCAGACCGTCCAACTTCCATAAATAAGGAAATTCACCTCTTGCTCGATTTCCTCCCCCTCCTCGGGCTAATTCTCCCGCCAACGTCGTTACGCCTTTTCGCAGCGACCCTAGTTAAACTACTCAAGTACCCCTCCAGGCGCGATTTTCTATGCTACACTAGCAACAACCTTGTCCTCGATATCTGTACAATTATCTGGCTCATTACGTTGAGACACTTGCTTCTCTCAGTTTCTTTACTTTTTTTTTCTGCCTTGTTGCGCAGCCATGCCGTCACTCGACAGCCCTCTCAAGGATGGCGCCAGACTCTTACTCGTGTCCAACAGACTACCCATCACCATCAAACGCTCAGATGACGGCAAATATGATTTCTCCATGTCGTCGGGTGGTTTAGTCAGTGGGTTGAGCGGCTTGTCAAAATCAACTACATTCCAATGGTATGGGTGGCCTGGTCTGGAGGTCCCAGAGGACGAAATTCCCATTGTTACCAAGCGATTAAAGGACGAATATGATGCTGTTCCTATTTTCATCGATGACGAACTGGCCGATCGGCATTACAATGGGTTTTCTAGTATGTTTCCCTGCTTTCCTTTTGTTTGCGCTGCACCGATTGGGTCCTCTTGCCAGGGTTGTTGTATCTTGGAATAGGTTACTAATTAATGTCGTAACTTCTCGCAGACTCGATACTTTGGCCTCTCTTCCATTACCATCCTGGCGAAATAACATTCGACGAGTCTGCGTGGGTTGCGTATCGAGATGCGAATCGGCTCTTTGCACAGGCGGTCGCGAAAGACGTGAAGGACGGTGATCTAGTCTGGGTGCACGATTATCATTTAATGCTTTTGCCGTCGATGCTTCGGGAAGAAATCGGAGACAGCAAGAAGAACGTTAAGATTGGCTTCTTCCTTCACACGCCGTTCCCGAGCAGTGAGATATACCGGATTCTGCCTGTGCGGAATGAGCTTTTGCTCGGAGTGCTATCCTGCGACTTGATCGGATTCCATACCTATGATTATGCGCGACACTTCCTCAGCAGCTGTTCGCGGATACTGTAAGACCTGCTATACCTACATGGACTGTATCCTGTGCTGTTGTGCTAACGGTATGATAGTGGCCTGTCAACAACTCCGAACGGCGTGGAATTCCAGGGCAAGATAATCGCAGTTGGGGCGTTCCCTATTGGCATTGATCCGGATAAATTCAAAGAAGGTTTAAAGAAGGAGAAAGTACAAAAACGGATTGCACAACTCGAGCAGAAGTTCCAGGGAGTCAAGCTTATGGTGGGAGTCGACCGACTGGACTATATCAAGGGCGTACCGCAGAAATTGCATGCCCTTGAGGTGTTCTTGACGGATCATCCGGAATGGATTGGGAAAGTTGTGCTTGTACAGGTCGCAGTGCCCAGCAGGCAGGATGTTGAGGAATATCAGAACTTGAGAGCTGTGGTCAATGAGCTGGTGGGAAGGATTAACGGAAAGTTTGGTATGTGTATCACGACAAAATCTCCCCCCTCGGAGTATCTGAGCTAATAATAGGCACTAGGCACTGTGGAATTCATGCCGATCCACTTTATGCACAAGTCTGTCAACTTTGACGAACTGATTGCTCTTTACGCCGTGTCAGATGTATGTGTGGTCTCGTCGACGAGAGATGGAATGAACCTAGTCTCGTATGAGTACATCGCTGCGCAGGGGAACCGCCATGGTTCCCTCGTGTTATCTGAATTCGCTGGCGCGGCCCAAAGTCTTAACGGCAGCATTATTGTCAACCCCTGGAATACAGAAGAGCTTGCTGCAGCCTACCAAGAGGCTGTTACCATGAGCGATGAACAACGTGCTATCAACTTCGCTAAGCTTGACAAATACGTTTCGAAATACACCAGGTCAGTACTCTGCTGCTCAGGCATTCGTGACGGCTTATGTTGTAGTCATTTGTCTAACACCCTATATAGTGCATTCTGGGGCCAGTCGTTTGTTTCCGAGCTCTCGCAGGCCTCCGACCATGCTGAAAAGAAGCTACTCCTTAGATCGGCCTCCCAGTCGGTCTTGAAGGAAGAGGAACGGTCAACGGTACCGACAGAGGACATACCCAATGGGGTTTAAATAAACGAGCCCTCCCAATTCGAAATGTTTTCTTTCTTACGCCTACGGAAAACACGACAGCGATGAAAACTAATAAGTGAAGCAACGGGAACGAGTAATGATGAACGTGTATTCGAGCGAACGAGCAGAAGCAACAGCGCTTCCAAAGGATAAATGTGTTGATGACCTGAGCATTAGAGCTTTTTCTTCTCTTTCTTTTATTGTATTTCTTTTCTTTTATCATCATATTATATTATTTATTCCAAGAGCAATATTTCTCTTCCCCTTGCATGTATATATTATTTTCATTATCGGGTTAACTACTAATACGCAGTGAGGGTGGGTTCTGTGGTGGTTTCCAAGCATGCTTTTTCGCGAGGCGGGTTCTTGATGGGAGCGATATGGCGGCAGTTATTAGTGAAGTTATAGCGAGCATCATTATGGCAGAGCATGTATACAGCATGAACCTTTCAAAATGAAAAACCGTTGACACACAGTACGTTTTGATATTAAAATTATCCTGTAGCTTGAGCTGCTCCTGAATGCCGGAGAGCAAACGTTGCAAACTCACGTGACTGCTCACCATTCGACCTGAAATTTCTCGACATCCGTAGACGACGTGTGAGGCTTCCTCTGATTTCCCCTCAACAACATACCCGAGGGACCCCAGGAGCTATCAATTGCGGCATATCCTGAGCTGCATATTTGATACCCCTACCAGCGGAATTCTATCGGGGAACAGCAGTATCGTTTCAATTGGAAGCGGACCTTTGTGACTGCTTCCCGGAAGAACCCACTGTTTGCCATTGTTAAACCGATAACCGTCGCCCCAAGGTGATATCAAGCGAGAGACAGGAGAATTTACGGAGGGGAAAAACGGAATTGGCGTCTTACTAGCGATCAATTGATCCATCGACAACTAGCGAAAAAAATGAATCCGAGAACCATGCTCCTCCGCGCGCCCCGAGTGGCCGCGCCCTTCTTCCTCCCATCGTCAACGAGCAGACTCACCCCATCCTCCGCGCTCCTAAACACCTTCTTCCCATCCGTACCAGCGCGCCATCTCTCGACGGAAACCTCGAAACCATCCACATCCACATCCGCATCCGCACCTCCACCACAGCCACCACCACCATCATCCGCCTCTCCTACCCCCAAGACCAGAGTACTCCCACAAACAACCCTCAACGCAAGAGCCGGCTTACCACGCTACACGATCCCGAAAACCTACCACCCCGCATCCCCATCCTCCGCCAAGCGTACCGGAACCGTGATTTCCGCAGGCCTCATGGACCGGACCGTACGCGTGGAATACAAACACACCTTCTACCACACGCACCTACGCAAACTCTACCCTACAAAACGCACCTATCTAGTCTCCGACCCAAACAACAGTCTTCGCGAGGGGGATGTTATAGAATTCTCGAGCGGGTGGAGAAAGAGTAAGCATGTGAGACATGTGGTGGATAGGATTATTGCGCCGTTTGGGGAAAAAGTGGAGGATAGGCCGGCGGTGTTGGGGAAGGAGGCTAGAGAGACGTTGAGGAAGGAGGAGAAAGGGGAGATTCAGATGGGGAAGATTACGAGGAAGGTGATGCAGAGAGTGGGGCCGAAGAGGAGACAGGCCTCTGTGAAGCAGGTGAAAACCTTCCTGCTATGATTACCTCTTATTAACTTTATTTTGAGAGGGCTCGACGGGGGGTTTCGTTCTTCCTATTTTTATTTTCGTTATGGTCGTGTGTTGCGGAGGACTTTTTTTTGAGACTTCCCTTTGTATAGATACAAACTGTTTTCTTTTCTTTTTCTTTTTTTCCTTTGTGGGAGAGTGGGTGTTTGGGGGATGCACTCGATGCGGAAGAACCCCCCTCCCCCCAGCTGAACGCTTCTCTCTCCAAGTCTCGTCAATAAACCTTGTATAACTAAGATATATATATATGCATTTGTCACTGCTTGCCTTTTTTTGGCTGACTATGTTGGACCCGGATAGAATAGTATCTAAAGTAAATTCCCCAGGTTCTAGATGTAGTGACTAGAATCTTTGGCAGACTTCGAACCACCATGGGTAGATATGTATGTACAGTACAAATATACATGGAAGAGAATGATTACCCCTATACGGTCCATTGCACGGAGTTGTAGGTACACACATAGCACTGCCTCCAAGTCTTTTTTTAACCTAAGAGCGTGCAGGTAGTATCTCCGTACTAACATCTAAAACCAACTTCGATACTGGGGGTGTGGACAACACATCTTTTTGCCTGCTGCGCTGCGATGCCTAAATGGGGGGTTGAACTTGCGGATCGACCGTGACTAGAAAGGATAATTAGTCATTGTTCTCCTATACTGGAATAGTATGAAGGGAAAAAGCTAAACAAGGCACAAACATGAATCACGAACCAAACAACCCATAGTCCCGAATCTCCAAGGAGCGAGTCATTTGATCCATCACGTCATGGGCGAATGATTCTTCCATCGCAATTTCGCCCGATGTTGCCGAATCATCGAACTCCCTATGAGGTACAATGACTTGTACTAGCAGATCCGCCTGCACAGGCTCTAGTCTGACCAGCAGAAAATGACATGTAGTTGTCGTCTTTCTTGTTCTGGGTTGCTGAGATACTGCGAGAGAACTCATTTCGCGAGTGGAGATAGCGGTCTGGATGAAGACAGTAATTAGTAAATGTTCAGTTAGCTAACCACCAGGATATATGGCAAGATGGACAGTGCCTGAAACCGAATGCATATAAAATGACTGGTTAAGGAGCACAATACATTGCTGGAGGTGCAGACTGAGTTCGATGGTCAGGGTCGACTACCTGGGTGGTGTTGGGGCCATCAGTAGGAGTATCAGTGTGAATCAGAGCCTGGCTGATATAGGCCGGTGCGTCCACTTTAGGCAGCCGAACAGCACGCGGCGGGTCAAGTACTTCGTACTTATCTCCATTGGCGTCGCAGATGTCATAGAGATGGTATAAAGACGCCGCCACATCGTTGGCTACTGTAGTAAGGACAGGTTCCCCTTCTTGCGCAGCATTTGGGGTTGAGAACGGCTGAGCTTGTTGCTCTACTCGTTCGTTAATCTCGATGATTATGTTTGTCAGGGTCGTGGGGGATAGGAACACCTCCTGGTTGTCGGGGACTTGACGCAGTGTGCTGGATGCCGCGGGGTTAGCATATGCATGGAAACTCGAAATAACGTAGAAAAAGACAGTTGCATAAGAGGGCAAAGCAGCGGATATGGACTCAAATGCAACGCCCTGGTCAGAAACCCTTCCTTATCGAAAGTGGGCTTCAGTGGCCTTTTTTTTCAGGTACGAAAAGAAGCTTCAGAATGCTGCCAGGAACAGAGCTTTGTAGCGCAAGACACGCCCCAAATACTGTGGATTGACTGCAAAATAGAAAAAGAAGTATGTAGGAAAAACTAATTCCTACCTCGCATGCTGATAATTCGCAGGGATATCCACGGCCATTGCACCCCCGTATAGCGGGGCAGACCGAAACTCAATCATCGTGACGGATAGACGGGTAAGAAAGTAACAAATAAAAGGAAACCCGCTTTAAATGAGGGGAAAAGGAGCTAGACTCAATACGCAATGGGATTTAGATATCGCTTGGAGTACAGGAGGTGGAATTGTTCAGGCTCTGTTCATGTAGAGGCAGAGGGATATATGAAGTCGGGAAGTTGGAAGTTGGCGACGTTGCGAGGAAGGCGGAAAGTTAGGCCTCCATGTGAAGGAGCAATGCAGACTTCGCCAGTAGTAGAGCGAATGGCGGAAAGAACAATCACTGCTCTGGGAACTGTGGTATATATATTGTTTGTCTAGTGGTAGCGGGAAAATATGTGATTGTGATTGCTGTATTAAGAGATTTTCAAAGTTGGTTTGGTGGGATGAGGATGGTTGATTCCATGTCACATCAAAGCTTCGACTTTGCTACGATTTTCCAATGCCAAAGGCAACTACAAACTACAAAAGGATGGCAAGATGCTCATATTTTTGGCCTTTCTCAAACAAGGACGCATATATTCTGGGAAAGTAATTCCTGGGTTGGTGAACTACCTCCTTAACTCTACGAGAACAGTGGTCATGCATAACATCGCTGTTAAATCGAAGCTAATGCAAGTCATCCCACTGTGCATCCGTCGCTAGCCACACGAAAATGGATGGGCCGGGGTCAGGGGTTGAATCCACAACTCAAGGATCCTCTTCAACCGAAATCAAACATCAGAGCTACCGAAACATCAGATTGGCCAAAGAGAAAATTCATATCTTGGTGAAAAGTGTTACCATTTCACAGCGAACACTGACAGAAGGCGGGGCAAACGACGTCGAATCATCACAAGTCCAACATATACTCAACATATTCATCGAGGTGTATCATCTGGAACTTCGAACCCCATTTCGACCGGAATTCTTTGCGGCTATAAGCACGGCTTGTAGTCGAGCGGAAACTCACAAGCTCGATCGCCCAGCCCTTTTGCAAAGCACGCTCTACCATTTTCAAAAACCCGCCAGAGTATTCAGCTTCCGCTGCATCACCCGTGGCAAGTACTATGGTAGAAGGAGTTTCCGTATCGACAAGGCTCTCCAGGATCTTCAGGTGTAGAATTTCGTCCACTGCCTGCTCGACCCACCGCTCCTGCGCACGTCCAGCACTCGTTTCCGAACCACTGAACAGTCCTCGTGAATTGTTGTCAATGCCATTAACCTTGGTCATGCCATTGGTGTTTAGGAACTTCTTCTGACGCGGCGTCATGTCCTTTGCCTTATGAACCCGTTCTAGGATATTCGTTTCATAGCCAATCTGATCTGCCTCGTCAATAGCCGCAAATCGATCGGATCCCACCAACACCCTTTTACTGACGGCCCTACCCCTCTCCAAGATGAGAGAAAAATTGTGGAAAGAAAGCGGGACACGCGGAATTCGAGCGGTGAGCGGCATATCTCGAGCTTCCTTGATGGAATCATGGAAGCCTACCATAATCTAGATAAGAGAATTAGCACCAGTCTATATACGATTTGATTAAAGTGAGGAACCCACGTTTGATATATCAATGAAGACATGCACACCTTTCGCGTGGGTGTTTTTTAGGCCCAACGCCGGGTCGCGCAGGTGTGGGCGGAGCAGGAAATCCCTCTCCTTCGAAAAGCGCGTAAGGAGCAGCATGATGAGTTTGCCTTTCCGTTCAGCCTTCGAATAAGGCAGCAAGGGTTCGATGTGATTCTTCGATTTCGAAGGAGAAAGCTTGCCAGAAGAAAATATTCCGGGCACGCGGGTAGATTTCGACGGTGTCTTATTCACAGTGTGATGATTAAGCTTAAACGATATCGGTGAACGAAGTTCTGGAAGAGAGCGAGGCAAGCCGTGATCACCATTGTCTTCACTTTCAGCGGAACTGCTAAGTGGGAGGGATGCTTCGGGATCAGACACAGCCGTCTGGTCAGTTCGACTCGTAGGCTTAGGATCGATTACTTGTGGCCTTTGCAATATTCGCTTGGGCTGGATGTTCTTCGGCTTGGTTGGTGTCTCAAGCGCTGTTTCGATAGACGCTTTTTGTTGATTTGGGGCTGAGGGGATCGCAAACTGAGAGTAGTGATTGTTCTTGGCTTCTGAACTAGGTTTGTTCTTTTTATCGACGGTTCCCAACTCCTTATTTTGAGGTGTCAGTGGATCGGCGAGAAGCTTCCAGAGATCACCAAAATCCCCAAGCCTCCGGCCATCGTTCGCACCAGGGCTCGGGCTGGATAAGGGCAACACATGTCCAAGTTTAGGCGGCTGCTCGAGGACAGCGAGCCCAACCTTGGTGGATTTAACGCAGCTGCCTTCAGCAGCATCAAATGAATGTAGTAGGTTGATCACCGGGGTAAAATCCCACGCTGATCGGACTTCAGCAGTCGACATGAACTCGTATGGTTTAACTGAGTACGGGGGTAGAGAGAAAGTTCGGTGGCTCCAGCACGGTCAGGAAGCAGACATAGTCACAAAGCATTGTCCTTGAGGAAGGTCGCGAAAGGAGGATGTCTATTTCTTTTTGGAAGCCATGTTGAAGGAGAGGAGTTAATGCGTTGATGGTGGTGAAAGGCGAGGTGACTCGATGGTGGCAGCAGGCGGAGGAGGCGTTATCGGCGGCTATCAGGCACTGCTGACTATAGTCACGGGACATGGGGCATCCGGAATGATCGACTGGGGCTAAACCAGAGTGGGCATGGTGTGGAATTTACGGGAAAACTATCTTCCGTGAATAGTCACGTGGGTTGACGTCACATCTGGCGGGCTGTGTCTGGGCCCAGAATCGTCATGGATTCATGATATCCTGGAATAGGGGCAAATCCCCAGACTCCTGGCAGTGACCCATGGATCTATCAAAGAAACCTGTCTTGGATGGCTTGGGTACGTAGTGACTTACTGTCTGACGTCGACGGGTTCCTTGCGTTTTGGCCCCCCTTGCGGAGATCCCATGCACCTGCAAACTGGGCATTGCCTTGATATCTGGTTTTGAAACACGGGGCACTCGTTCGATGCCGTCACTGGATGAGAAGGCGTCATGACATCATGTATGGGCGGTTCAGCAGAAATTAGGGGACCACCAAGGGTTATAAAACGTAGATTCCTCCCCTTGAGCATTTCTTATCCATCAACACCTAAACCCTCAAAGCATCAAACATTATTGCTACTTTTACCAAATTTTCCAACTTCGAACCTCATTCAAACAAACTATCTTCAAAATGGCTGACTCTGGACGCAAGGATTTCTCTACCAGTATGTGGTTAATATACTTCCTTGCCTTTAGATGATACGCGATACTTACAACAATATCAACAGGGGCCCAGGAGCAGTTCACTCCTGAGAGCGCGAAGTCCACCCAACAGAAGGCTAAGGAGACTGTCACCGACACCGCTGACCGCGTCACCCGTGGTACCCAGCCCGACTCTCAAAAGAGTGCCGGTCAAGGGACAGTCGACAAGGCCCAGCGTGCCTCCGATAATCAACAAGGAGGAACTACATCTACAATGTAAGTAACATGAGGCCGCCACTCTTATCCAACCCAGCGGCTAACAGACACCAAATAGCGGCGACAAGGTGAAGGGCGCTCTCGGTATGGACAAATAGGCGGCTTTTCGTTGAGATAGTATCCGATACCCAGCGATGGACATGTGGCTTCTTTCGGGGTGCTTGATGATTTGTATTTTTTAACGAGGTATCCGTTGGCTGGCGTTTGCATTTGATGTGCATATAGCATCTGACGATGATAAATTGATATTTCGGTTTCGAATTTTCTGTTCTGAAGGGCCTAGCTCTTCCCTGAATCCAGTAGACCCTCGAACATGCCGTCGCGCCTTTGTACCATTCCTCGCAATTCACTCTCGACTCGCTCGTATTCCAGCTTAGATTCTTGAATGTCTGGAGGTAGCCCATGAAACATCTTGACTCTTCCTTCCAATGACTTCACATGCTCTCGCAGCCTAAGCACGCTCTCCTCTTCAGCCATCAGCTCCTCAATTCGTGGTCCCCTGATAGGGCCCGCCCTGTCAAGCGCCACAATCCTATCCTCATACTCAGCAATCTTGGCATCCAGCATCTTAGTTCCTCTGATCCACTCTGCTGTTTGGGCGGGTAAATCCGCCGGGGTCTCATAAACATCTTCCTGCTTGAGCTCCCCTTGTCGCGACCGTAACGTGACGAGTTCTTTTTCAAGATATGTCTGTAGCGATTCGACTTTACGTATTTGCTCTGCAGTGTCGAATTCCTCTCGAGTCATATCTGCGATTGCATGGCCCAGGTCTTGCGCATCAGGTGTCAAGGAACCCAGCATAACCGCAGCCTCTGCCAAGTCATTAAGAAATTTGGTTCCCTTATCGTCCAGGTTCACCTCAACCTTCCCAAGAAGCTCTGCGGGAGAGCCCGAACCGACTTTCTCTTGTGCCTTTAGAGTGCGAATTGTTTCATTCCTTGCACGGTGCAGCAACTCCTCTTCCTCATCAGCAGCATCATTGGCAGCAGCGAGAGTGAGCAGGGCTTTCAAGGTATCCTCATTCCGCTCAAAGAGTGGCACAGGGTTCGGGGAGTATTTGCGCTGCAGCCAATTTGTAACATATGCCCAGTCCTTGGCTTGTGATGCAGCTTGCCGTGCTTTGGACGGGGACATCAAGGCGGAAACAGAATCCATGGTGGCAGGATAATAGCTGTATATTATTAAAATGTATGTACTATGTAACCAGAAGAGGCTGATCGCCGCAGAGCTGTTGGTTGTTGTCCACCGCCGATTGACGTTAGCGTGCTCGACCGGATCTACATTCCTCCGACAGCGGTTGATACATAGGGGTTTCGCAACTCGAAGTGAGGGTGCGGATACAAGTACTCTATACGGCCTCCACGGAAGCTTCACCAAATATATTAATATCAATCAATTATCTAACCCCGTAGACGACGTAAGAATACCTCGCCTATCCCGGTTTATCCTGGGGATTATCTATCTCTATGTCTATATAAACAAAGCAAGCAAGTAAAAAACATGAAAAGTCCCTGAGATACAATGAAAGCACAATTATAGCATTAGCATAAAGGAAAAGCAAAATCAAAAAAACCCTTCATGACCATCTCAAAGGTTACTGATCATCATGTACAATTAAAAATTGCTCAAGATAACACAATACTTTTCAGCCGAAGTAGAAGTGTAGCTCATCAACGCACTCACTCGGATCGAGCACTCTTTGTCTTCTTACTCCGAAGCTTCATCATTAGGAAGACACATCCATAGGTAGACAAGCAAAAAAGCGCCGTGATGCCGGTCTATAAAAAGTAAATTTAGCATTTCTCTTCTAGAAGGTCAAGTTTCGGAATCCAAGTGCATCATGACGGAGTGAACTTACATCTCTCCATGAATAATACTTTTCTGCCCAATTCAACGTCTTCGCATACTCGGACCCCGTCTCAAACGGACAATACGCACACGAGCCCATATCACTCGCGTCAAGGACATATCCAGCCCCAGTTTCGAGAAACTTGGCCATGTACTCTCCACAAGTCTGGCCGCCTGGGACAGGTATCTGGACCATCTCCTCGGGTTTGCATTGCACCTTCACGTCCCAGAGTACTCCGCCTAGAAGACCGCTGATCAAATAATTGAACGGATCGAGCCAGTAGATCCAGTATCGCCAGAATACATTCATTTTGCCGTAGGGTACGACAATGCCTGCGAAGCTGATCATGCCGGCTCCGATGATGATAGGGTTCATGGTTGCAGCAAAGTATTCGTTAGGCGCGTAGGCAGCAATAGCTTGGCCAACGGACGTGTAGAGAAATTCGAAGACTGCGGATATATGCATTAGTGCCTGAATGAAAGGTAGGACAGTGGAGTTTGTAAGGGTATACTTACGAAGCATCTGAAGATAAACGTGGCCTGAAACACTGGCCTGCACGGGGAAACCAACAGTGAAGTACCAACATACGAAGTATAAGGTACCGCAAATAATCAAGTACGGGAACTCCGAAACTACTTGAGCCCCTATAAAGGCTGCCCAGTGGTATGTCTTTGACTAATATCC
This sequence comes from Polytolypa hystricis UAMH7299, assembly GCA_002573605.1. NCBI lineage: Eukaryota > Fungi > Ascomycota > Eurotiomycetes > Onygenales > Polytolypa > Polytolypa hystricis. The sequence goes on along the minus strand of PDNA01000015.1, from coordinate 150,259 downwards.
ATCCAAGTAGGAGACATCAGCATCGGTGACAGGGTATGCCAGAAAATATAGGAAATAGGCGTCTTACCTTCTTCTCCCGCGTTTCGAAGATATCTCTGTTCTGAATGAAGAACGGCTGAAGCTGGTTGATGCAGCCGGGGACAACGAAAATACAGCTAAACACGGCAAAGAGTCGTAACTGCAAATCAAAGCTGCCGTTCCCAATCTTCCAGAACATAAATCCGCTGAACAGTGAAGCGCCAAGATGCAGAAGAATTTTATTCCAGATATACTCCTAGCGAGAGGGTTAGTTTTATCTAACTTCGATCTGCAGTCGATTGTAGTTTCCGGACTTACAGGGGATCTCCAAAGCTTGATCATCTGTCGTCGAAGAACAACTATAAACTGAAACCAGAGCGAGGTGCCATAGTTCGCCTGATCATCCTCGGGCTGCACGTTGTGGATAGCCATCTCGTTTAAGCGATCTAGTTCGGCCAGTCTCGCCTGGCGTTCAGCAGAGTCAAGCCATATTTGAGTCCAATCAGCTCCAACCTTGACATATCCTTGAACGGCATCAACGATGTGTTCAGCTGGGTTAACGTTTTCATCGCAGGGAGCCCCGTTCCTTGAAAAATAGTCGAGAACGGTTGCGGAATTTCGACCAGCTGAGCGGAATATCAGTAAACATCAATACACTGCTCAAACTTCAGATTAGAGATAGGCGTACTTGGTCCAAAGTATGTCATCTGACCTCCTCGAGCCAACAGGAGAAGTCCATCAAAAGCCTCAAACAGTGATGCAGATGGTTGATGAATGGTACACTATCACCCTTTAGTTAGCTTTCAAACCGTGCTTCTAACGCTGCGGATAAACCCACCAAAACGGCCTGTCCTCCATCAGCTAGTTTCCTCATGAATCTGACAATGTTATATGCAGATTGTCCATCAAGACCAGATGTTGGCTCGTCCATGAATAGTAAATTCGGTTTTGCAACAAGTTCGACGCCAAGGGTTACTCGCTTTCGCTGTTCGATGCTTAACCCTTCCCCAGGCACTGGATATGTCAGTATTCATTGATCACTAACCTAACTCGAAGCCGGGTACTTACCTCCAATCAAGGCTTCCTCAATACCAGTAAGTTCAAGAAGATCGATGATGTGGTCAACATAAGCTAGCTTCTCCTCACGCGGAACTTCAGCAGGCTGACGAAGCAGGGCCGAGAACTCCAGTGCCTCTTTTACGGTAGCAGTGGGCTCGTGGACATCCATCTGCTCGCAATAACCCGTTGTACGTTGAAAGCTGATACTCTGTGGCCGGCCATCGACCAAGATAGAGCCATGAATTTCACCATAATCTTTCCGCTGGGCTAGGACATCGAGCAACCTGGAAGGCCACAATTAGTGAAAGGTTAAAATACTATGTTTTGCAGGCAAACAAACGTAGTCTTTCCAGCCCCTGAGGCCCCCATAAGAGCAACGAGACTCCCCGGTTTGACGTATCCAAAAATCTTGTGGAGCAATTGTTTTTGCTCCCCACCTGCCTGGACATAGTAATCCAGATCCTTCCATGAAAACGTGGACTGCTTCAATTTCATCGCTGACTCAGGATCCGCAGCGGGCCGTTGGGGGCGGCGATCGTATACTTTTTCTTCATCCTCGAGGCGCGCCTTGGCTCCCCGTCGATACAGCAAAACCGATCCGGTGCTTTTAGAATCAAGGATCTCAAGACCCACAGCTGACATTGCAGTGAAGAAGACCCAGAATCCAACAAGGACACCAAAGCTTCTCCAAACGTGACTAAGAGAGAATCCATATTGTTGAGCAATATAGGCTTCGCCATCGATTGTACCTGTAGAATTGCTTCCCATGACAGAACAACCTCGATAATTATCATTGTCATAGCCAGGTCCGTATGGAACATATTCTGGGGCTTGACAACCCAACTTAAGCCCACCAAATTCATTGCCCATAAGGGCCTCAAAAGCGTAGGATGCAGGGTTAAGATAGAAAATCCATCGAAACCAAGGATGCATCTTTTCGAAGGGGACCAGATAGCCTATCAGACGAAAACAGATTAGCATCCAAAGGTACCTAATTGAACATCACAACATGAGCAAGCACTAACCGGAACAGATTATAAAAACCATGCCGAAAAACCCAGACACCTTGGACGCATCACCAAATTTTCGGAACCCCGCTCCAATCATGCGGAAAAAGGAAGTAACACAGAGGACATAAACATTCACAACGATCCATTGAGTGAAGAACTTCCCGGCGTCCGCCTGGAAACCACACATCCAATACAGGATCAGAGTGAAAAGTGTGACCTGTGTCATAACATCTGGGAGATCAGTAATAGCCGTGGCAATAGAATATGCGGTTGGACGATAAAAGGCAAATCTCTTCTGTCGAGAAATGATCGGGCGACCCATGAACGACGCGGTTGTTTCAGCCATCGACTGCATCAGGAAGTAAATGATAGGAAAGAAAAGGGCTCCGGGACGGAGGAATATTGAATCGCTTGCGTCGGATAAGTCGTAGAACAGACTCCCAGTCACTAAAGCTTGAATTATGGCAGAGGCAAGCTTGATTCCCAGCGACAACTTATCCCCTAGGAGGATTTGAAACTGCCTAGTGAGAAATACAAATCAGTGAGGGGAAAGCTCAAACGGCCGAACCTGAGCAGATACATACCTCAGAGTGCACGAAATAACCTGGTCCCAAAGACTCACAGTGTAGGCACTAGGCTGTCGAGATGTACCATGTTTCCCCTTCTCCTTGTAAACCGCTTGGCGGAAACTTTCTGTTTCCGCTATCATTCCGTCGGGCTGCCTCGTGGCTTGTGACACCTCCCGGCATAATTCGCTGTTATTAAAACGCACTTTAAACTCCAAAGGACTGTTAGGGACATTCCCCTCGGCACCAGGCCGAATAACACGCTCAGTTGGAACAGTCACAGACGTCAGAAAATCGGCGACATTGGCACCAGGCGGGTAAACGAACCCCATGTTTTCAAAATATTTTTGGGCGCAATTGCGAGGGCCGTAATAAATAACATGGCCCTCACATAACACCAGCACCTTGTCGAAGAGATCGAAAAGGGCATTACCGGCCTGGTAAAGCGTTGCGATAATGGACTTGCCATTGTTATCGGCATCAGAACGAAGTATGCGACCGAAGTTCAAGGCGGCACTAGAGTCAAGGCCCCTGGTTGCATTGTCCCAGCATTGGATTGGACTGCGGCCGGCCATGACCTCGGCGATTGAAACACGCTTCCTCTCGCCTCCAGAAACGCCCCGTATAAACTCATTTCCAACTAGCGTGTTCTTAGTATGCGATATTCCCAGAGACTGGTGCACAGAGTCTCGGACACCTTTCACGAAGCCCTTTTCGATGTATTCCTCTGGCAACTCGTGGGGTGTTTTATTTCGGAGTGCAAATTTCACGGTTTGGTTCACGGTTAGGGATGGGAAGTGTATATCATCTATACGGCATAATAGTTAGGGTACTATAATGTCATATTTGGGTATATACGACTAACCTTCGCCGTTAAACATGATCTGATCTCGAATTTTCCTGGCAGCTATATGGTCCATGCCTCCGTATCTCACTTCCCCTGTCACATCGCCAAAGGATTCACGGTGATTCGACAATACCTGAAGCAGTGATGTGCATCCGGATCCTGGGCGTCCCAGGACAAGAAGCTGTCCGAGTCAGCTGCTGTTCTGTCGGAGTCCATTTGGTATAAACTTACCATTTCTCCGGGATTAACTTGGCCGCTGATATTATCGAGAATGGTCTTATGCAGGGTAATCAGCAAACAATCACCATCAGGCACCTTGCTTAGGACAACCCAGACTGCGAAGAAAACCCACCCTCGAATTGCCTGTTCCCCGTCCCCCAAACACATCAAGTACTTGGCGTGGTACGAGCACTGAAAGAAGTGTCTCCCCCAGCGTATTTTCAACAGCACTAACCCGCACTGTAAGATTTCGAAACGTCACGGTCAACCGTTTACCCGTGTATGAACGCCCTTTGTTGTCAATTCTGTCGTCACCAATCGTTGAGCCACCGGTCGTAGAGTTACTAGATGATGGTCCAGTAGCGTCCATCTTTTCCCTTGTTTGCGGATGATCTGCTGGAATCGAAGTCAATGCCAGTCCCTGAGACCCCATATTGGCCTCCTGTCGACGGATATGAATTGGATAACAAGCGTGGACGAAACCGCAACAATTGTCAAGAGCTAGAAATGCTTCGTTAGATATCAATCGAGGTCATAATTAGCTACTGTCGATAGCGGCCTGGTTAGATACTTATATATCCCGAGCGCGCACCGGAGTTCAAGAAACTGTATATCTGTATATCCGCATATCCGTGGATCCGTAAATCCGTAGGTTCGCCCCACAATACGCAATTAGTCACCAGTCATCGATAGGTTGAGCGATGAAAAATATCTTCTCGCCCAAGATCACAAAGGCCCAGCCGAAAACAGACCAGCAAAGCCGTGAAGTTCGCCATTAGTAACAGCAGTAGGATCCACAGACAGAAAAGATTCCAGATCCACCGTCGGAAAGTTGAAGTCCCAATCGGCTTCACGCTGCAATCCGAACTGTGACGCAATATCCGAAAGAGACTGTTCTCTGCTGCCTTGAGAATAAGCAGCCGATGGGCCTGTACTATTGGGTCTATTTAGGTAATATCCGTCCCCGGTTGAAGGGCATTCCGCACTGTTCCTGCCCTGCATATCGGCACCCTGCACGTCATCCAGGCTAAGCGCTGTACCGGGACATACAGCCACATACATCTTATAAATGGCGTTGAAGACATTTGAGGTCTGGTGATGAGGGGAGTTTCGAGGTATCATCGTATAGACACATCGCAATGCGGCCTTTATCCAGGGTAAATGAGGCGAGTCGGCTCCAGGATAGAGCAACGAATCGTAGATCATACAAAAGCAAGCACCTTCAAGGAAGAAACCATGGTACCGGAATTCCTATGTTTTGGTGGTTGGAATTAGTTCAACTTCTGATAATACGTGCAACAATGGGAATAACCTGCCCGAATCAACTCATTGAGCTCGCAGCCCTCGGTCACATAGCGGATGACGTAGCGCGCAGCTTCCAAGGCATAGTCGCACGCAGCATCCAGCCACTTCGGAGTTTCCATAGCAGAAGATGGTGAGTCTCCGCTGGAACTTTCGGTCTTGCGCTTCACTCTGAAGATAAGAAACGGCCTGAAAATCAAGAGAATCGTATGGCAATATGCTTATCTCCATGAACATGGTCAATTTCATGGTAAATCACATGTAGAAAACCGGCATAATCTGCTTACCAGTCACTAATCCAGCTTCCTTAAACCCAACTTCGTCTGTTTTCGGCGGGATATAAGACTTGAGAGGGTCAACACCGAAGTGCTGCTTGGAAAAGTTCCGAAGATCATTATACGTCTGATCTGCTGCCTTCGAGACCGAAAGTAGGGAACGGTGATTGCTGCCATATATTCGCGATGAGGTATCGGAAATTATCTTTGACAGCTCAACGAGCGAATAAGTAAACGGGTCATCAATGGGATCCGGGACGTTGATGTCGTTCTTGAGGATAGAGCTCCGTCTGCCGGAGGTAAAGCACCACCACCTGTCCCTCATATCAGCAATGCATCAGAGGGAATAGCCGAATATGAAGAACAAAAATATGAAAAGAATATAGAAAATATTTCCTAGCTTAGGAAAATACGCACGTCTCAAAATGATAAACTGCCCAAAGCGTTGCCTTCCTTCCCTTCACCTCTTTCCCTGTCTGGCCATCTCTTAGATTCACACCCTTATGCAATCCCGCCGCCAGAGCTTTCCTCGTCGCACACCCCATGTATAAAAACGCCGAGTTCGGCCTTCCATTCTCGGTCTGGAACAACGCCATGAGCAAAGGGACTTGCACAGCCTGCAAGTTAACCACGTCGTCCAGCACGCGTGCTTCAGCTTTCGCCTTTTGAAACAGCGTCTCTGCCCAGGGTTCACAGTCCATCATAGCCGCCCCAATCGCCATACAGAGCAGGAGCAGAATAAAACTCGAAGAGCCATATACCCCAGGATCAGTGCCGGCATACACAGCTCTCAGCAGCACACGATACTCTTCGACTTCTAGAAACGACGTGAAGTGGTACGCTGTTGCTAGGTATCTTTCCAAAAACCGTTCAGCGAGGTCGATGGGCAGGAACATTAGTGGTTGCTCATTTACGGATCCGTTCCCGTCCCGATTCGACCTCTCTATATCCCCAAAAAAAAGTCTCCGGAAACTAAACAGATCGAGTCCGGGTCCCGCTTCTTCGATCTCATCCTCAGCCGCCTGTTTTTCATGACATTCATCTGGTGAATTATTGGCATTATGAGAAACGCTGGAATGGGGGTTAGTATTCGACGTCAAATGCCGATAAATCTGCTGCATCACCGAAAAATTCGACGTCGGTCCGTAATAGAGCTGCAACTCGCAAGAGGGCGACGCAAGATGGGTAGCAGTAACACTGTTGTTTTGGACACGATTCATCTCTCTAGAAGCATCACCACTGCCGCCACTAGACCCATTACCAGTTGTAGCATTTCCTTCAGACAACCCTAGTTGCCGCCGATTCCTAGCCGTAGTAGTATTCTTACGTCTTGGCCGAGCAACCCCTCTATAAACGCACTCCCTATTTCTTGACTTGCAATGCTTACACGGCACTGCAGCATCACATTTGATTTTGCGCTGGCGACATTCCTGGCATGCCTTAGGATTGCGCAGGATCAGCGGTTTATTTGCTGGCGACTCAGACCGGATATCGGTTGTCCGTGTCTCCATTCCGCGAACCAGATTGATTGGATTTGGAAAATCACAAATTATAATGCACCCGTCGACAAGAAATTAGGAAAATAAACAAAATACTAGTGCTCTTTCAAAAAATTAATTCAAAGTTAAAGGCACTCTGTCTTCTACAGCTGAAGCTGTGGAGCTAGGTGAAGTTACGTTAACCAGTCGTCGGGCGAATTTGCAATATTAGACTTCTGCGCTAGGGTAAAGAATTGTTCCTAATATGTACAGATTAGTGACGTAATTTGAGCAATATTCGGTCAATTGATTGGTTTAAATAACTTAGTTTAAGCCAATCAAATCTCTTAAATATTAAAAGACCATGTTTATACAATAAATATGCATGCTTACTGGTGGTTGGTAGGCACTAGTGTAAAGTATCGTTTAAAGTTTAATCATATTGCATTTCGGCCCGACGAGGGGATACCGGCAAGTTACGGAATATCAACCCGAGAGATTCATACTCAAATTAGAAAACGGGGCAGAATGAGAAAAGAAAATCTCCAGCCATTTCAGATCTTAGGAAAAGGAAAAAATGAAATACAACGGAAGATAACATTGAAGGATGGGATAACATGTGGTGGTGAGCTGATCCTGCTTGGGACATTCGCCTTGGGCAGCAGATGCAGGAAAAAGCCTAGAAATATTGCACTACAAATATCAGACACCCAGGAGAGGAATCCATAGGAGGAAGAAAAAATGGAAAGGAAAAGAAGTAGGAACATCGACAGCGGCACAAATCCCTGTAGTTTTTAGTGGAAAGTGTTAATGAAGGCTGACTACATTGCTATAGGTTTCAAGTACACCATATTCATAAAAGACTACCTCTGCAAGATGAAGCCTAATTTGAGTGAAATCATGGACATATACTTGGTGCATTTCCCATTCCTAACTTATGAAATGAAGTGCGGTGCTACTAGGCCTGGATGTCACTGATCTTTTCACCCTAATGCATAACAGCAGGGAAGCAAAGTCCTTGGGAAGGAACTATGTCGAGTGCAGCCGGTCTAGTGGGTTTTGGTCATATACACTCACAGACAGGAAGAGTTCGTTGTCGACAACGTCAAGCATTCATATGGTGCTATTCGCAGTATGAGATTAGTCATCGCTCCTTGAATTGGCTATCATCGGAGGTTCCTCGCGAACCTGTGCATGTCATCGAGCCAGATTTTGACACACGTTACTCCGCACAGCTAGCTACCTGGTAAACTGCCAATACATGCAGGGAATAACTACCCTATTAATCCCCCAAGGCCCACTCCACTCAGACCATCGAATAATCGGCAAAGCCCATCAGTAACAGCGCCGAACGTGAACGTTGCTTGTGGGTTATTCTCATAGCCCAACCGAATCAACGAACGAGCTATCGCAATACCATTAGTAAGTGAGTTAAAAGGTCTACGGATAAATACAGGGGTATGATCCTTACTCCGCGCTTTCCATTGAGGCCAGCCGAGCTGCGTGAGACCATTGACAGGATCCCTTGCAAAAGCAGCCCAGGCATGTCTGATATTATCGCCAATCGCCTCCTGCTCCGGCGTATTCTTGACCCCAGTCACCGGTTCAGCTGTACCAAAGAGCGTGAAGATCTCACTGGTATGGTATGCGCCGCTGCCATCGAAGAGGCGCGTATTGGGAAACTCTCCATAGTATCTGTATCGCCAGACCGGAGCGTCATTGTCTGCGCGGTAGTCTGACGCAGAGCGCGAACCACACGTGAAGCTGAGCCCGATGGCACGCAAGATAATGTCTGGTGTATCTGGGGCGGAAATTTCGTAAAATCCCTGCTCATAGTCATTGTTCCCATTCAGCAACGGGAGTTGTGCAAAATTTCCGGACTCGCCTCTGTCTCCATAATCCGAGAAGACGGTGATATTGTCCGCTTGCGGGAAGAAAGTGACACCCCCAACGCCACCAAAACCAGCTGTTATACTGAGCAGCTCGTCTACAGACTTACCACGCATGCACTCAATCGTTTCATCACCTGCAGACTGACCACCACAGCCTAGCTGCTCGGACACGTTGTACCAACTCGATCCAGGTTCCCCTCCACCAGCTGCTGCAACGGAGACAGCACCAGACTGGGCGATCAAAGCCTTGACGATCGGGTCGTCCTTGTACGCATACGCCCACATGTCCACAGCTCCAGCTCCAGCAGACTCTCCCTGCAAGACCATTCGCTCGGGGTCACCACCAAAGGCAGCTATATTGTCCCGAACCCATTCTACGCCGAGTCGAATATCTCGAAGGCCAAGATTCTGATGTGGCAGACCAGGCGCGCCTGGGAAGCCAAAAATATTGAGACGATATGAAATAGCCACGAAAATTACGTCCTCGTCACTCGCGAAATAGGATCCGTCATAGAGTGGGATAGAGACGCTCCCAGTGGCGTAGCCTGTCGGTATTTCAGCTTCTGAAACATAAAAGGGAAAACTCACATATGTAAAGTTAGAGCCCCCGTCATGAGCTGAAGGGCATGTCAAGCAGAATGGTCAAGGACTAACCCCCACCATAAATCCAGATAATGACTGGTTTTCCTGTCTCATCATTGTTCTTGGCCCAGATGCTTAATGTCAAACAATCCTCAGAGATAGGGGTGTCCTGCTGCGAGAGGGCCTGCAAGATCTTCGTCCCGGCTGGCGTGGTCATATTGCCTATGACGACGGGCTTGTTGGCAGGACAATCTCTTTATCCCCAGTGGTCAGCAGCTATGATAATTGCGAAACCAAACCTGCCTCCCTCTTAGACGCTGACATCAAAGATGACTTCTTTCTGCACCGCGCTACCCAGGAGAATCAAATTCTACTCACGGGCCAAATTCTGATGCGTCAAAGACGCCATCCAGCTTGTCCAGCCTCCGAGGAGCTGCGAACCGCAAGTTTCCAGCCGGGGCCCGAGCGTATGGAATTCCCAGATATGCTACGACGTCATCACGATAACGCGAGGTTGTGCCGGAGAATGTACCAGCCGGAGCTTCAACGACAGATGCAGCATCACGTTTTCGATGAATGCAAGGTATGGCATCCGTTGCGAGGATCAGGCAAGACAGCAAGAATAACAATCGGGAGACGAGGCCATGTGAAGTCATATTGCCCTTCTCCACACTCGGTAGCTGGGACAGATATCGGTTATCGACGAGCAGGCAATGTATGAGACAGTAGTTCTATGCTGGATAGCGATTCTCTCAATCTCAATGACACCGCAAGGAAGGAGGCTGCCGTCCCTCCAACTATATGCTCTGCTGCAGTTTTCATCTTCTCCGAGGTCTTTCGCTTCTTGAACGGAAGTTAGGCTTACGATCGGTCATCTTGGGCAGAATTGCCATTCCAGGATGACAAAAATGCAAAGAAATCAATTCTTTTACCCCGCCTATTGAGCTGAATTAATGCCTCGGTCTTGCTTCAGTGCCGTGCTGTCCCTTTTCAGCTGCAACCGGTCATTACGCAATCACCATGCAACTATTCAGCGGGTATGAAGTTGCACACAGTCCCTGAAGCACGAAGAACAGAGGATGTTCAGGATATCCCCAAAAAACCCACTAAGTCATAGGAAGCCGCGATGGGAAGCCTCATCTGACCTGCATTAATACGTGACTGTTATCAGTGCACGACAACAACACGGAAGTCGGGTTTCATCCCATCCTTTACCGCTAACTGCTGTATTGCTATTGTTGTTTGTGTGGAGAACTGGAACAGGCGGGTCGCTAGGGTACTACAACAGCCCTGTTCGGCAGTTACCAGAATCGGGCCGATAGCTGAATGGTGGTCCTCGTTCTCACTGCACTGGTAGGGACATCCAAATAAGCATATTGGTTTATATGAGCGTGCGCCAATCAACATGGGTGGAGATTCCAGGACAAACTGCCGGATCAACGCGGCGTAAAGATAGAGCCCGCCTTTCTCTGCAAGGTAATGATCGTCTTCGAAATGTTCCAGAACGAAAGCCGACCGAGGCAACTGATGCTTTTACGAGCATGAGGGCGTCAGGATCGTCGTCAAGAGTAGCATGGTACCTGTTGCTAGCGCGCGGGAGATGTTCAAACCTCGGTGAATCACCGAATTTCCCCAGACTTCCCCACACCAACAATTGTGGGTCGCCTGCTAAAAAGCGGGGGACCGCACTCGCCTTAACAGGGGTAGACTGAAGAAATATGTTCCTCCACAAAAACTGATTTTGATAGCCTGGGGGTTAAGCATAGACAAGCAACGCTAGAGATAACAACTTTTAGCCACATAATTTCTGGACCGCATCATTTGGATGAATTCAAGAAGCTTGAGCTCAATCAGGAAACATGATTCCTATCGAACCGTAGTGGGAGCAGGAAGTTATACCTGTGACACTGTGCTGGCCCCTGGTTCTGGGTGACCGAGGGACTAAGGTCTTCAGGACGGTAATGTTCTGGGGAAAACATCGTGTTTCAGAAGTCAAATCCCTCTCCCAGTGCAACAAGAAGACAATCAACCCGACTCCACGCGAAATAGCGGGCAAGAAAGATGGTGGGTCGCATCACCACTTCGGCCAATAATCCCACATTGGTTTAGCGACTCTCAACCACCGCTCCCTTTCTATACAGTCCCTTCGGCAGTTCAAAGATTTAGCGAAGTTCAAGTTCTCGTCTGCCGCGGCGTTGGAGAACTCTGTAGACAAGAAGATGGAATATAAATAAAGGAATATCGTCGCCCTCTCCAGCGATCACAAAACAGTCTCTCCAGCAAGCACAAAACAGTCTCTCACCATAAACCACAGACACCAGCCCTTCAATTGCTATCACTTCGCTTATCATCACCCACGTTCAACATGAAGGCTCAGTTGCTTCTTACTATTTTGGCCAGCCTAGCTGCCGCCGCTCCAGCACCTCAGAGTGCTCCAGAGATCAGCGCCCGAGGTATCAACGACAACGAGCTTCGAGATGGAGCTTGCAAGGACGTTACCTTCATCTTCGCCCGTGCTTCGACCGAACTCGGAACAATGGTACGTCGATGCTATTTGACAAATGCCTCAAAAACCATTTGCTGACGAGAAGAACAATTATAATAGGGTTCGACCGTTGGTCCCTCAACCTGCGAGGCGCTGAAGAGCGACATGAGGGGCAGAGTAGCTTGCCAGGGAGTCGGTCCAGCTTACACTGCCGCTCTAGCTGACAACTTCCTGCCCAAGGGCACGACCGACGTTGCGATCAACGAAGCGAAGGGACTGTTTGAGCTGGCTGCTTCCAAGTGTCCCGGAACGCAGATCCTGGCAGGCGGATACAGGTCAATCCATCCCTCTTCCTCCCAGGCTACAAAGAAGAAGCTAACTTGAACAACAGCCAAGGAACCGCTGTCATCGATAACGCTGTTCAGCAACTTTCGTCCCAAATCCAGGACCAGGTCAAGGGCGTCGTGCTGTACGGTTTCACTCGCAACGCGCAGGATAATGGCGGTATCCCAGGCTTCCCTAAAGATAAAACCAAGGTCTACTGTGCCCTTGGCGATCTGGTTTGCAGCGGAACCTTGATTATCACTGCTGCCCACTTCACCTACAGCATCAACGTTCCTGCGGCTGCTAGATTCCTTGCGGGTCAAATCCAGTGAGCGACAGGCGACAGCAGGGCCCGGTTTTCCCCCAGCTTTTCTGGAAAAGCATGGGACTTGATTGGTGACTGAAAGATGTGGTCGTGACGTTTGGAAGAGTTTCAGAAGAAGCGGAGAAAGCCATTGCTTCTGGTATATAGTTTTGACTTCTTGTTTTGTTATCTGGATCGTCAGTGTCGATTGTTTCAATTCTTGAATGCAGTGGCTTTATAGCAACAGAAAATTTCACGCTCGTTGTCAATTTATAAGAGTCGTATAAAAATAGCTTCTCCTTTACTATGGTGAGGCTTCTCAGGGAGCGTTGTATGCCGTTTGGAGTATGATGAAGATATGATCGCGGACCCGCTTGGAAGAAAGCGTAGGGCAACGAAAATCAACACTCAGTTGAAACTTGAATGATCTTTCTATCAACTAAGTGGTGCTTGCTTGCTGACCATTCACCCCATAAAAGGAGTGAAATGGCGCTGGCGAAATTGGATCGTAGGTAGCCACCACGAAAAGCCGGCTGAACGAGGAGGGTATGGCAGGTCCATTAAAAGTCAAACGGTTGGAACTAACGTCTGGGCAACGAGCACGATAAAGTCGACGAACATAGTAGAATTCAATTCCCACTTCCCCGCCGCTCTCGGCCCCAAATCCAATGATAGAGATTTTGCCAATCCTTTTTTTCATCCTCAACGTACTAGTCACCGACAAGTTCAGCCTTCTCGTCCATAGATCCCCACGCTAGTGCATTTTTGTAAGCCAGTCCGATAGAGGAGCTTGTTGCAGCATTTTGATTGTAGGCACATGTACTCCGTACTTATTTTCTCGATCGGTATGTCCCCACTATATTATTTGGGCGCTAAGTGGTAACTTGGGCCTGTGACAGGAGTTATTACTCGATAGCAACGACATATTTTGCTAGACTCCGTGGAGTCACTGGAGTGATATGAAATAGTTATCTCAGTCTAGTTACTCCGTTCAAGGGGACTCAGATCTTCCCGATCGTCGCTTAGTCATCCATTTGATCGTTGCTAGTAACCTTGATATCACCTCAATCACTTTAGACCGGTTTATACTGGTCTATTAACCTGAACCTGATAGCTGTTCGGGGCTGTCTCTACAATCCAACGACTCGCTGAATTTTCCAGAGACTCATTCGGTCGCCTTCTTCATGAAATCTGCTCCGACCTTCCTGTCCGCCACCACATTTACATGCGAATACGTATGGCGATTCCCCCCGCGACCGGTCTGGGCTTGGACATTGACAAATGGCATCTGATTTTTGCCAATAGTCACATTGATGACGCCCTATAGTACTGTCTCAGTAGTCGCTTCCATTCCTCGATAGCAATAACGACTCACCTGACGATCAATGGTTGCTGTTTTTAGAAGTTCCTCCCCTAGAGCTTTGAGCTCCTCATTGTTTTTAATGTCATTTTTGGATATGCTGACGAACTGCGGGGAGCCGCCGAATCGAGGATAGGGTGTGCTCCTGGAACCCAGTACGCTGGTCCTTGGTGGGGCTGGTGACGTTGTCGTTATTAGGGGCCATAGTTCGCTCTGACGAAGTGGTAGGCAAGGAGAAGTTGTCTTGTGGGAAAACTTCCCTTGCTGGAGAAGAAGCCAGCGCAAGCAGACTTTATATATACCAAGCTCTCCAGTGTTCTTAGCAAAAGAAGCCCAGCCAGCCACCCTGGAAGAATACAAATTTTAAATGGAGGTCTTGGCTGGATACCCAGAGCTTCATGCAGTCGCCCTCGTTAGGCATCAAGGTTGCACACATGTTGGAATATGGGCCACAGCTCGCATGTATGTGAAGTGGTTGCAATGAATGCAACAGCTAAGACGTGATAATTGGGCACATCTACAGACTTAGTCGAGCTACTACTGAAGAACTCCAAACACCTTATTCACACTACCTATCTTCTTGTCTTGTATAGTATTCTTACAGACATGTTTCCTGATGCTAGTGTGATGTTGCTCCCCCACCTATCACACTACAGTCTAGGAAAGAGGCCAATTAGTTGTACATGGCAAAGGGGAATGTGTGTTCTCTGTCAGTGAATTAGCTATGTAAGTATACATAGCAGCATGGAAGGTCCTTCTCACTAACAATATATCAAGCTCAAGCAACAGTCATTCTATATCTCTTGTTCCAGGCAACTTCTCTCAGCTGACTAGTTCTTCATCTGCCTAAGAGGCCTTATCATCAGATTTATGCTTACTTTGCAAACCTTGGCCATTTTTCTCAAACCCATAAATGCCATACTGATTCAAAACAGTCTGGCTTGGCCCAGTCCCTTTATACCTGTGTGTCCTCATTGTCTCTAATTAACTTTCTACTAGGCTTTTTTGCATGGTTCGATGGCCGCGACGACAAACGCACCTTGGGGTAATATCATCCTGTTATGATAGCATAATACTCTGCTCAATGTGATACCAGGGATTATCAGTACATGAGAGATGCGAGTATGATGCAACTGAGAATGGCAAGCAGATGGGTATGCATGTGAAAGTTTTGATAGACCACACAAAACGAGCTTCCATACACCGTGTATACAAGTCGTGGCGTATGCGCATGCAATCCCAAGAACTCGAATAGTGAAATTCAGTAATTGATCGCCGCCAGAGGCGAGCTGAAGACATGGTTGTTCGCCCAAACTTTGAGACATTGCGTGTTCCTTACATGCTCAGCTACCCAAAACTTGACCCTGCTACTTTACTTACTGGATAATGGTGGATATTTCTGGTCTATAAAAATAAGTACCCCCTCCCCCCTATGATAACAACAAGCAGAAGGCGAGAAAACACCATATTTGAAACCAAAAACTCTCCTACTTTTTCTTCCAATACCTGACAACATGGGCCTTCCTTCAGGACCTCTCACCTTCGACGACTCCAAGGTCGGTACTATAAAAATACCCATGGTCGCATCCAGTGGCTATGACCTTAGTCCTACAGAGCTCAAAAAGATCTTTGGCATTGACGCAGCACGCTTCGGCTCTTTGCCTAAGCGCATCGTTGTTCCCGTCCTGGAAGGATCCTGGTACACGGAGCAGTGGTACTCCGTCACTGGCTGGCTCTACATCCTCGAGCCATCCGCCTGGGTCCCTCAGGTATCACATGGAAGAACCGAAGCGGTGTCCAAGTTCAAGAAGGAGTACACGAAAGAGGTCAAAAGTGTCAGCGAGACAAAGTTCAACGCGTCAACCTCAGCTTCGCTCGAAATCGAAGCTGGGGGATCCTACATGGGTATAACTGCTTCGCTCAAGTCATCCAACGAAATCAAGTTCGAAGTCTCTAAATCCACGACTGTGGACGAGACGCTCAAAACATCCGGAAAGGTGGGCGATGTTCCTGTCCACGAGCTCTTTGTCTACCCAAACCTGAGGTGCAAAGTCGTCAAGAAGCAACGCATCGACTATACCATTAACAACTCAAGCGAGGAGCTCAAATGGACCCCTGATAGTTACCGTGAGGGATACTGGGGCGAGCGATGGGTCGGTGATTCCAACCTTGGCTCGCTGAAGAAATTGGCCTGGCACCCAGTTCCCATGAGCGGCAATGGGCTAGCAGGAAAAGCTTATATTCTTCCCACACCTCAGAATGCAGCCAACGGTGACGTTGAAATCACCACCGTGATGTCCCGCCAAGGATGGAAGGACTGGTACCATTACGATGTTCCATGGCAGACGGCCACGGATCAGACGATTACGTTGGCTGTGCCGAATAACACCATCGCTTTCCAGCCCACAGGAACATGGGCTGTTCTTGTAAGCTAATTCTAATATTTTATACGTATAGTGCTAACAACTAACATTTACAGGACTAATTACTCTTGGTGCTATTGGTGCTGAACAGGCGTGAATTAAAGCTGGAGACCGTTGATGGCAAGATGGCGATCCGCAATTCAAGCAGTTGACACCGGTTGAGTGGAGGGTTTCCGGAGGACATGGCTGTGGTGATAAGTATGACGGGGTGGGGTACCGCCCAGCCTCACTCGCTTAGCTGTTAGAAATGAAGCTTGATATGAAGCTTGATGTCTCTCCCTTGCACTATACGTAGATAAATGCCTTCACTTTCGAGCAATACCACCAAAGCAAGCGTACGACCGGCAGATTGAGGACTTGATGCGTATGCATGTTACCCATATTAGCAAGCTTGAGTTCCTCTGCGCCTTCCGCGAGGCCTTCTTTTCTTCTATGACCGAGAAAAATACACAAGGAGGCTTTGCAGGAGCTGGGCTTATACCGTACAACCTCGCAGAGGGTTCTTTCACAGCTAGACGTCCAGCTGCGAACACCAACACCTCCGGCAACCGTCCCTGAGGTCGGGCAGTCTTGGATCCCAAAGACATCACAGAACCTGTACGAGGCTACCCCACAGCCAGAGCATATAAAGACCTGTATCGCCAATCATCAGAATAGCTCTCTAACATCAATACTTACTGCATGCAGGTCTATTCGAAAGCTATCGTAAGACCGACCCTCAGCAAAGTCAAAGAGCTTTCTCAAACTGTTTCAGTTGGTAACCAAGTCTACACCTTGGAAATTGAAGTCCGGCTTCATGATCGATAGTGTTTGAAAAAGGGGCTCAAAAGGACACTTGGGTGCACAGGATGCATTCTGGTCGTCGAAGGTTTCAGCGTCTCGTGAAACCGGAGCAGGGAGCCCTTGCGGCAGCCACATCGGTGGCGCTCCTAGATCTCACGTTGAGCCTGCAATCATTTATCGATGTGCGACCGAAAGTGCACTCTTACTAGGGACGTAGATAGCAGGTTCACGGGCATGTCGCCAGTTGTCGGTACAAAGTACACCGAATGCTGAGTTGCTCGAAACTGCAGGCCCTGCGCCCGGAATTTGGGCAAGTTGAATCTTTTTTATGAGTTTTCCAGTGCCCCTAGTCAGCCAAGAGTTGTTGCGTGATATTTTTGTTTTCAGTTTTGGGGTTCTCTATAGAGGAGTCAGGGGGTTAACTCTTAGGTCCAAAGTAACATTTAGCTGATTAGACGTGTGATTACATACTCGGGAAGAGTAACCTGGGATAGCGATCTTGGGCTCTCGGTCTTGTGTCTACTATCTCAAGACAAATTTCTCGTGCTATCGGACTTATACAATGGCCATTCGCTGGGCCGGTCATCTACACATCCCTTGCAGAGGAGGGTGATTGATGTCTTTCAAAGGGGAGAGACCCACCTAAGGTGCCTAGCAATAGGTAGTCCTATCGGAACAATTTTAATCCACCATCTGGTTATCAACCAACTTGTTCCCCACAGCGCAATTGCAACTCCAACACCAGGAGAGCTTACTCGAAAAACCACTGTTCGGTATTGTTCGAGCCCTCAGACGATGGCAAGCTACTTTACAAAGACTCCCGGCAGCGCAATGGGCTCCGGGTCAAACAGCTCATCCCCCAATCCCATATCGCCAATCGAAACACCTGTCCCACGCGCAACCGCTCTCTCGAACAAGTTGAGTACGGTGCTCTCCGCTTCGTACGCTGACTCGGATATAAGGAATGCGCTGGAAACATTGGATGATAGGGGCATTCAGAATACCGCTGAGGCGAGGAGGCAATTGAGGTTAGACGTGCAGAAGGAGGTCATTGACAACAACGGCAAGATCATACAAGACTTTGGCCTGGTTGCGGAGGTAAATATATTCCAGCTCTACTTCTTAGAGTTACGGTATACCCTCTCTATGAATATACGAGCTGACCAACGGGCGGTATAGCAACTTAAACGAATCGGGAGCGTGATATCCAGCCTTAATACAACATGCGACGAAATGCGCAAGCACCTTACTCTTGCTCGTCAAGAGACTACTCCTATCCTGGAAGAAGCCTCGACTCTGATGGCTCAGCGAGAGGAAGCTGTAGTAAAACAAAAACTTTTGGATGCGTTCAACAAACATTTTACTTTATCAGAAGACGAACTTTTGTCCCTAACATCCTCTACTGAGCCTGTCGATGACCAGTTTTTCCACTCCCTAGCCCACATGAAACAAATTCATAGGGACTGCGAGGTGCTACTGGGCGGAGAAAACCAGCGTCTTGGTTTGGAGGTAATGGAGCAGAGCTCAAAGCATCTAAATTCAGCGTTCCAGAAGCTGTACAAATGGATTCAGAAGGAGTTCAAGTCTCTGAACCTCGAGGATCCGCATATGGGCAGCTCGATTCGAAAGGCGCTTCGAGTACTTGCGGAACGACCCAGTTTGTTCCACAACTGCCTTGATTCCTTCGCTGAAGCGCGAGAATACATTCTCTCTGATGCGTTCCACCACGCGCTTACTGATGCAATGTCCGGCGGGGAAACGCAAGGGGCAACGAAACCGATTGAATTTTCGGCGCATGATCCACTTCGATATGTGGGTGATATGCTTGCCTGGGTGCACTCAGCAGCTGTGTCTGAAAGAGAGGTACTCGAAGCTTTGTTCGTATCAGACGGTGATGAGCTCGCCAAAGGCCTCCAGGCGGGAATTGGCAGTGAGCCGTGGTCTCGTGTTGATGAAGGAGAAGAAACCGAGTTTGATGGACTGAAAGCGTTGAATGATTTAGTCAGTCGAAACTTGAACGGTGTCTCCCGATCTCTACGTCAACGAGTCGAGCTTGTTGTCCAGGGTCATGAAGACCCCGTAACGGTATACAAAGTCATCAGCCTCCTAGCATTCTACGAGCAAACATTTTCCAAACTGATTGGACCTGAATCAAGCTTGGCCAATACGCTATCCTCTCTTGAACAGTTCTCATACAATCATTTTGAGACTTTGATGCAGGACCAGATCGCGCTGCTCTCGGCAGACCCCGCAGCGCTGACACCTCCTGACGACCTCGCAACTCCAGAATTCCTAGCCGATGCTCTTGACAACCTTGCGTCACTAATGAAGGCCTACGACTCTTCATTCGGCCACGAGCATACAGACAAGACCTCCCAAGAAGCGAATAGATTTACTCCAATTATGAAAGCGGCGTTTGATCCTTTCCTCAACCTCGCCAAAACCTCATCCAACGCAATATCCGACCCTACATCCCAAGCAGTCTTCCGAACCAATTGTCTCCTTGCCGCCCGCACCGCCATATCCTCTTACCCATTCGCCTGCGCCACTCACCTTACCCAGCTCTCCACAGCTTCGACCATGCTAAGGACAGAACTACTTGAAATCCAACATGAGTTCCTCCTCGAGTCATCTGGTCTAGGACGACTCCTCGCCGCCCTCGAGCCCTTCACACCCCGCACGACAAACTCCTCCTTACCATCACAACAACAGCAGCACCAACACCGCCAGGACCTCGCCAGCATCGCCTCCCTCCCCGAATTCCAGCCCGAAGCTCTATCCTTCATCAGTCAGCAACTCGACGACTTCCTCCCCTCCGCACTAGTCGATGCGACAGAGCACTTGAAGCGGATCCAAAGTCCCGGGTTAGTCAAGAGCGTGACTGAAGAAGCCGTCGAGGCTTTCTGTCGCGACTTTGAGTTCTTGGAAAGTATGATTTTAGGGGCGGATGAGGCGAGAGGCAAGGTTAATGTTGCTGCTTCTGTGTCGGAGATTGATGGGGCGGAGAGCGTTATAAGTGGTAGTGTGGTGGGGAGGGGTGGGGAAGATGGACGACGCGATGATGGATGGAGCTTAAGAGCGCTGTTCCCGAGAACTACGGGGGAGATTAGAGTGTTACTTAGTTAGAGTTAGTTATTCCCCCCTTTCCTCCGTTTTTTTAAGCGGGGAGGGTTTTAGAACTTGGGGCATAGAATTTTATGCATTGTGGATTTTTGCAGCGAAGCTGGAAGAAAGGTCGCGCATTTTTTTTCCTTCGGCTGTATATACTGGGTTATATATATCGTACGCCATATTACCTCTTTCAAGCAATTTAAAGAGATCCCCTTTACTAGAAAACATTTTGGACTAGGGCTGCTGAGTACAAGCGTCTTATCACGAGCTTCACCCTATATCGCATATGATAGCTCAACAATCTGTGAAATCCGTCAGCAGCAAAATGGGAATGTTTATATCTTTCCAGCATTCGTACATTCATATCTACTTACTGTACACAAGGCGTAAAAATCACATAGCTCTCTCAATGGGACCCAAAAAAAACCAACGGTCTAACCCCTCTCCAATAATCACAGCGCTATTACCTGATACGGGTCTCTATCCTCGCTACTCACATCAACCGCAACACTAGAATCATTAAGCAAGCCGCTAATTACGGTATCCCCAGTGCCCGTAGTCCCAGCCCATTCCGCGCGCACGATATCCCATTCATCTTCCACGGCAGCCTGCAGCCTTGACCGCATGACACTGTCCAGGTATCCGCGCTCGGAATTCGAATGGAAGAGCGTGATTACGACTGAACCTCGCTCAATGGCTGCAAGTGCCTCATGGTGGCTTAGTTCGCCGGTGAGTAATAGGTCTGCGACAGGTTGACCGCTCTTCATTAATATTGAGGAGCCGGAGCCGGGACATGTAGCCACGGTCGAGATGTTGATGTCATTAATATTTCTTCCCTGTGGGATTGCGATAGGGAGGCCCACGACGCCTTGCGTGATACTTGATATCCGTTTTATTAGTGAGTCGAGGGGTTGCAGTGCTTGGAAGGTAACCAGTCGACCCATTCCAGCAGTTTCGAATCCCTCGGGCGGGGAGGGGTTGGGGTAAATTGTCGTGCGAGTGTGTAGCGGTGGGTCAGATACATTGCGTGGAGGAAGGGGTGGTTTCTCGGTCGTAGAGAGTGAGGGATGGGTTGCAGCTTCTGGGCCCGTGACAACGTCGCAGAGCCAGTCTGCCATTCCACCCGGAACAGCATCCACGGCGGTATGAGGCGAGTATACGCTTATTCCCTCCTGAACTAGCCGTAGAAGAGTGTCTTGCTGGGGGTCCCCAAGCGTTAGGGATTTGAGGCCGCGGAAGATAATAGGGTCTACACGGAAAGATATGTTAGTCTTCGCCAATCCTATATCAAGCTATGCTAGGATAGACATAACACATACGATATGCGACGATAATGGAATCTCCCCGCTCAATCGCTTCGTCCGCCACAGCTCTCGTCAAGTCTACAGTCAAGAGTACTGAGTTTCGCTGTCTCTTGGCCAGGTGGAAGGGGGCTTCGAGTAATACTATAGTTCCCAGACTTTAGTTAGCAAATAGAGCAGAAATAAGTTTATAGTAAGGGGAGATTTACAGCCTGTATTGTCGAAGGATTTATCTGCTAGAGCTTCGGGATACCTATAACAAGCACAGTATCAGTGACTGCTGCTGATATAAATTCATAAACACGATGCCGTACAGCTTTCTCATGGAGTTCACCACCGCCTTGGTGAACGGTGAGCTCAAGGTTTGACCCTGACTTGTAGCCATTGTGGATGCCCGGCGTAGGACTGTGCGGAACATGGACTGTATTTTCCCAATGATAGAATTGCAGTGATGCCAATGCCTATATAATATAGCAATTCGTGGTGGCCAGAGGGATATTGGGGGATGATCGAAAGCAACCAACAAACATCTTTTCCCCGCAGAGCTTCAGCCACACCGCCAAGCAAACCAAACAAACAGGTCGATCCCACCAGCCATAATAGCTTACATAATATAGCCGCTGACAAATCCCCGCATTCTGTCATGTGCTGCAGCAAATAATATGTAGCAATTATTTTTCCCAGTCCAATCATTGAAGCGATAACGGAGTTGTTATTGCAAAGGAAATAAACAGTACCTGAGGATTTTATTACCAGTTCTGCGCGGCTCTTTATCAAGTTTGCCCTCCTATCATCCCACGCCCTCCCCCTTCCCCCCCCTCCCCAACCAATCTCGTCATCCGTCCGTTTCTATATGTTCTCCCGTTCAGTTTTCAGCAGAAGCTGTCTTCATACTTTGCAGAATCGCAGACAATTCCATCTTATTGCTCCCAGAGCTTTCTCTTCTCCCAACGTAACCATGGCCGATTCGGCGAGCACGTCTGGCGTCACCGCAGCTTCTTTGAAAGATATACTGACGACCAAGCTGGGAGCTAGTCATGTGGACATTGAGGATATGTCAGGTATGTAAGCTTCGCGCGCGTCCTTAGCTTTATCAAAACCGCTCCAGCTCCATTTTCTTTTTTTTTGATGTGTGAATTTTTCACGGTTTCTATTCGGTTCTTGTTACTGTTTACTGACTCTAGCTTATGTCTAATAATTTAGGAGGATGCGGTCAAATGTTTGAAGCAGTTATCGTTTCCCCGAAGTTCGACAAAAAGACCATGCTAGCGCGGCATCGTCTTGTCAATTCCGTACTCAAGGATGAAATCGCGGCGATACATGCCTGGTCACCGAAATGCTACACCCCAGAACAATGGGAGAAAGCTCAGGCGGAGCGTGCTTAAATTCGCGACTTAACGGGTGCGATGAGATATCCCTCACACGGTAATAATGGGGAGTTGGCTGGAGACCGCGGAGAAGAGGAGAGAGAGAGAGAGAGAGAACATGACGGCAACAACTTGGTTTGGAGTTCAAGGAATACGGCCCTTTTCGGAACTCCTGTTGCTCGTATTTCCTGTGGTACATTTGATCTGGATGAAAGATCTGCATTTGGGCTAGGAGTTTTGGTTCATATTTTCGATTCCCTGTAGATTAACCTGCTAAAAAAATTTAACGACGACCTATCATACAACTGCTCGCCCACAGATATCATATACTGGGACTAGCTCATGGATACGACGCCATCGTGCATGCTCTAGAAAGAAGGCCCCTTGAACCCCGAAATTGGCTTCTATTCGTCCCCTTTCTATCCCAACACATTCTCAGCCTTCGACACTGTCAAACGATAAATATATCAGCTGAAAGTCTCGTCTATGGGTTACACTTTTTCCTTACCGTCTACTCCAGTATTATCTGGCTCGACAAACGCGCCCGTCACCTTCCCGTTCTCAACAACGAGCGCATACCGTTTGCTTCTTGGGTTTCCGAAGATGGTCGTAGCATCGAAATCCAAGTCCAGCGCTTCAGTGAACTCGCCGGCCGGATCACCCAGGAAGCGAATCTATGAGAGCAAATAAGCAAAAAAAGTTCTCGATATCAAACATGTCTCCATAAGCTGAAATGAGAGAAAGGATAGTAAGGGGGGGAGAATTCAAGCCAGGAGTGAAGGTTGTTAACTTACACCGCTCTTGTTGCCCGGGTCCAGGGATTCGCCCCATGCTTTGGTTCTGTACATATGGGTCGTTAGCTCAATTGATCTTCTCTTCGCAAATGCTATCATACGTAGCGGATTGGGCGCGAAGTAAACATACACGAATGGGTCATTGACAGCAAGGACAAACACCTTGCCAGCATCCTTTAGCTTGGGGTGGTTGATATACCCAGGAACATGGGTAGCAGAACACGCAGGACCTGCAAAATAAAATTATTAGCATTCTTTGCGCGTAAAACACTCGAAATTTGTAATTTCGATAATCAAAATTTAAAAAATAGGAAACGAAGCTCTTTCAGTTGGTATGCATAAAAGCGATTGAAATGTCTTCGAACACATAAAAAAATTGGGTCATGTTGAAATGTAAACAAAGGTTTCTCAAACACATACTGAATGCTCCCGGAGTCCCAATAATCAATCCTTTCCCAGTACCCAGCTCCTTTGCCAGGTTCACATTATTGCCTGGAGAGTTCTCGGCCAGGACTTCAAGGTTTGGGATAGCATCGCCGACTTTAACAAAGGCTGGTCGGGTGCTGTGGAAGAAGGCGGCGGGTTGAACTGCCGCTGTGCGGGCGATGGTGGTGGTTAGGCGCCTGGTTGCGAACATGATGAAAGTTTGAAGGGGACTTGGTTATTAATTGAGAAGATGATGGTGTTGAGATAATGTGGTTACAATGATTCGCGAGGCTGGTATTGCTTTGGAGCAGGGTGAGCTTTGTTTGAGAACAAATGAGGTGGGAGGGTGAGCTCTGGAGGTTCGACACTTTGAAGCCAAGTGGAACCTTGGGACATCCCTGTCGCAATCAAGACACGCATCTTTGTCGTTTCATTCAATCTTTGCCATGTCTTCAATACACAGCAATTGTGCTTTTTTTCATGGTATATTGGAGTATCTTCAGCTCTGGAAATAATTCTAAGGATAAGATGAGACATTGATATAAGGAAGCCAGTCCCCTTGAATGACCTCATCACTTATGGAGTACAGTCTTCGACGCTGGCTTATGGCCACTCCAACCCTGAACAACTGCATGATCTTTATCTTAATATTAGAATTCTGACGTATGCATACACATCTATTCTACTGTTCAGAACAGAAGAATCGGAGTATTCGTCGCTTGGAAGATTCCAACAGCCCTCTTGCGTTAGTCCCAATTTGTTTCGACATAAAGCCATAAGCTCCTCGAGCCTTCTTTGACAAAGGTCCACCGGATTTTCATGCCAATCCTTAACAGTCTGGTTGGAATTTCTCATGATTCCTGCTCTCCTCGCCTCGTTATTCAAAGCTCTCCAGGCGTACATGCAATCAACGCTTATACGGCAATCGAGGATTATTTGGAATTGCATTGGAATGTTGTCAATCTGGTCGTCTAGCTCGCCGAAGGGGACTGCGTACTGATGAAAGAATGTCTTTCTTATTCCAATACGTCTTAATCACTTGAGCGTCTATTCGAACTATCCCCCCCGTTTGAGGAGGTCCAGCCTGCATTAGATATCCTCGCCTTCCGGATTATGTGGGGGCCGTTCATTTAGCATCGACACTCTGATGTGAAACATGTCCTGGAATTGTTATTGCTAGAGCTTTCTCCTTAAGCTCGTCTAGTTTTATTGATGCTCTTCCGGGCGCACCACCTGCTCTCTAAGCCTTCGCAGCTCTTGCAATGTTTTCATCCCAACGATATGTAGGTACTAGCACCTTCCTTTCCTCAACGAGGGAAATTTCTATAGTTCCGGCTGAGCCATCTATCCATATTAAACAGATAATAGGTACCCTATAGGCAAGCTAGCGGTGCGACCAGAAGTTTCGAGACATCAAATTGTTGACAGTCAAACATGGCCCCTCGGAGTTTGATAGTTGCTTTATGAAGGCCACTCCAGCCCTGGGTAGTATCTTAACCTAGGTTGGAATCATTAGGTAGGCATCACAGAAGGCATAACATTCAAAGATCACTTGTTGAACTCGTTGGAGAATTCAAGGATCTGTAAGAGAGATTCTCTTCTTATAACCTCTATCCTCGCTAGAAGGATATACTGTATTGTTGTCTTTGACATGACTATCAAAATCAAGAGGTAATAGCCATGCAGCCATCCTCACTGCGATGGGTTAACCCTTCTAACTCAATGGATTGCCAGTTTGTGTTGATGGAGAAAGAAAGACACCTCGTAGTGGAAGCTGGAAAGAGCAATGCAGGAGGAAGACGTCGATGCCCATGTGCAGAAGGCAGCAACAGCAAGTTGAATCCATCGCGTCTTGCAATGCCTAAGGAATAGACAACTGAGGAGCAAGCTGCCTTGGGCGGATCTGTGATTGAAACCGTCTAAACCTGATGCTCAGAGCTCGACGAGAAGGCTATACCATGTGATCCGGAGCAGCCCGGGCCTGAGCCGCAGACTCGCAGGGTCGCAGCGTCGTTGAACTTGACGAAGTTTAATATGCTTCTAGTTTCCGATCTACAGATCTGATTCTCAGCTCTCTCCCAGTCTCTGCTGCAGTGCTGCTGGGATCAGTGGTAATTGCTTTTTCCCACGTTTTTTTTTCAGCCTTTCGGATAGCGGAATAGTAATGGAATACCGAGCAAGCTGCTCTGCGAACGGTTACACAAAGCCATTCTTTGCCAAGCCACAGAAGTGGCAATATGCAATCGAGGTTATTCGTATGCACTTGCCTGCTCATTCCGCTACAAGGAATCCAATGCAGGATGTTAAAAATCTTCAATTTCAGTTCGCAGAGGACCAAGCAGCCTCCAGTTGCTTAGCCATGAAGCCACTGCACGTTTTTCTCCAGGATCACGAACAACAGGTGACCAAACGAGCAGGCCCTCGAATTGGTTCTGTTCGCTTGTTAAAATTGCCTTTTTCTTTGTTCCCCATTGTCTATTTTATACGATAAGGCGTTCCTCCCAGTCCCACGGATAGCATAGGGAGTGTGCGAGGTGAACGAACACATGTCTTGTCTCTTTCTTGATCTTCATACCAGGAGATCTGCACGATTATCTCATAGGCGTGATGGCCTTTTCAAGAGAGGAACCCTCGAGTTTCCGTATTCAACCGTTCATCCTATCGGGTGCGCTCATCTCGATACAAAGCGTGCTGATGCTCACCTGTTTGCTTAAACATGGTGCTGTGGGCCTTGTTAGCCACAAAGTTCATGAAGCTGAGTGCCTAGTCCATGCATACCATTGGGTACCTTTTTACTAGAGGGCCAGACTAAGGGAAAACCTGCTCTCGCCCCATCTCGACCCAAGAGCCAAAACATACGTACGCTGTTGGAGATAGCTACATCCACGAGAAGATGTATACTTGGTCCTGTGAACTCATCGTCCAACCTCGTGTTCCGCGGCCTGCTCAGTCCGAGTTATCTCCTTTTATGTACAGCTTTCAGCGACCAATACGAGGGGTGGTGTGTCACATCTTGCTTTTATATATCATAATTATTGATCTTGCTATTGGAGAGAGCGGAAATTCTGCGTTGCTATCACTCATCCCTTGAAGCTCTGGATCCATTGTGATTCGTGTGATTTCAACGGCCACTTCCCACAGGTTAGACAAACCAGTACTCCGTACCTAGGAGAAAATACTACCCAATTTGCTCGCCTCTCAGGATTTGCCGATTAAGCAAGCTTACGCGGAACAAACTGATGATCTTTGATTTGCAGAGCAAATACTTCTGGAACAACAACCTACTGCGTGCATGGAAAGATCCCCTCCCCGTTCATGAACTTCCGGATGGACTCCTGCCGGCAGATCTGCTGCGCTGTTACAAATTCAGGATATTTCAACGCGTGATTCCATATATATGTACGGAGTATGCAATTGATCAAGTGGTCATATCGGTCCTTGAGCCGTTTGTGATCTCCAATGCACTATTTTTCACCTCATATTTCCTCCTAATCTTCACAAAGTGCACGCGTCTCTTACTATACCCCTCACCCAATCCCCAGCTGAGGCCCAGTTTTTACCCATTTTGGAAGAGTAGGAGCTCAGGCCCCTTTTTTGGATCCTCGAAATGCTAGGAGAGCCATATTTCCGCCTCCTCATGGCTCCTGTAGCTCGCTAATTGATTTTTTTAACAGGAAAGCTTCTTTTCCTGCACTTGCAGGGTCCAAGATCAAAGTTCCCTATTGGCTCGATAGCCAGAGTGTAGGTTTCCGAAGGCGCGAGGAGTTGCCCTTCGTAACTCCACTCCCCAGTGGCTGGGGACGATCGCCACCAATTCAGAACACGGCATGGTGATTAACTTATTAGCCCTGTTACATTTTAGTTAAGTTCCTGGTTTTTGTTTTTTTTTCCTTTTCTTTTTGGCGCTTCGCCTTTTGGCCTCTTGCGAGGATGGTGGAATGGTTCCAGGTGTTCGGGACTTGGAGTTTTTTTCCCTTGAGAGGAGTCGTGGAAGGTCGTACAGGTACCTGATTCTATGGTTACAATTATGTATGGGGCCTGGATGGCTATACTTTTGAGTTTAGAGTAGGATTACGTGAGAAAGAGTCTCCAGCATGTAAGCATCTAAGCTATCTATCCTGAGAAGCTAGGACCCTGATGAAAGATGCGGGTGGTGGTGGTGGGGGGGAAGGTCCGATGCGATCCTACCAAGTCAAAGCTACATAGTACAGTTGGTATCCACAAGTATACTTGAATCATGGGCGAATTCCAGGGACATGGCAAAGATGTCTCACACGGTTCCAAGAGCTCACTTACTTACCTTGTCGACCTACTACTACTACTACACATGTTGCTCCGTACCATCACAACGCCCTACCTTCCACCAACACGCACTCTACGTATGGTTCGCTCACCGGCTAGTAGTCAATCCAAACTATACACATCCAATCTAATATCAGGAATTGGCTCGCATAGAAATGGAGGGGGAGGGAGGGGGGGAGCAGGAAAACACAATCCCGCCCCTTTGGATGCGAAGCTGATGCTTTGCTAGATTACCAGTTTTCTTGCGAGAGGGGGGAAGGAAGGGAGGGGTTTTCTTTTACAATTTCACACCTTTGATCTTTTTTACCCTCCCTCTTTCATTGTCTTTGCCAATTGAAGAATCATGTTTCCTAAAAATTTAGAGACAGAAGGGAAGAGAAGAAAAGAGAGAGGGGAAAAAAGGCATGTACGGAGTATATACCTGCCTAACGTACATCGAGCTACCCCTCCACACTTCCTGCCCCCAGCCTCTTACGTAGGTCCGCGGGGTGTGAGAATCTACTAATATAATGTAGCTATCTACCTCAAAAGTAGCAGCCACCTAAGTGCCAGCTACGACAGGGCTCACAGGGACAAAAACCAGCCCTGAAAAGAGCCCAGCCAAAAAGGGGGCTAGAAAGCTCTTTCTTTTCAATCCACAATTCTCCGTACAATCTCTGCTCCTCTGCTCAGCGCCCTACGCTTTGCCGTGTCCCGGGGGGGAGGGAGGTCTAGATCCTCTCGAAAATATTCCCCGCATCTAGGTCTATTGGGGGAAGGGGCTAGTTTTTGTGGGCTGGGGAGGTTCAAGCCTTTTTCAAGGGGAACAGGCCTCCAGAGAACTAAGGACCACTACTAAAAATGTAAAATATTAAATAAAAAGGTGGCTTGAGATGCCGAGATATCCATAGTTTGTAGTGAGAACTTGTGGTGGGATCAATATCTCTAGGGTTGTACTTAGGTAGGCAAGGGGGACGGAGCTTGCGTAAAGGGCACGCCTTGAGGCTTGGACGAAGATCGTTCGCGAAGGGCTTTAATTTTGACTTTTTCTTTCCTTTTTTTTTTTTGCAAATCATCGTCATATTTTGTGTGGTGGCTAGGGTATCCATTATTAACTATATCTGGGCATACGGGACAACACGCAGCATGTGAAAGTAGCTTTTGCAGCAGCCTTTTGTTTTGCAATTGAATTTTTTGATGAGAAGTACTCCGCATGATGGAATATATACGTACCTTACATCAATCTATCGCCGATGAGCGTGATTGTGGGTTTCGGGACTCATCCGTAACCATCAGCTATCTACATACCCACTATCCAGATGGGTACGTCTGTAGATATCTACCAAGCTCGGGGACGGGTGACCTTCCCCGTGCTCACACGCGTCTGCTCATCAATTTACATATCAATATTTCCCGTCGCGAATGTTCCTGGCTTGCCTTGATATAAAGGGGTTTCATGACACCAAGAAGTCAGAAAAGTGGGAATAAGTTGGGGGAGGGGAGAGATCATCCCGTCGAGAGTCTCCATTACTCCATTATCCAGATGCCTTCCTTGATTTGATTTGAAGCCACAGATAGCTTAGAACCATGGGGCTCACACACCTTTCCAGGGCTTTTTTTAACGTTATGGAGCTTGAAATCTCCGGGGATGATCTCCCTCCAGCGCCTCGCATTGTGTGACTCAGCCATGGCGCCCATGCACGGACAACAAAAAGTATGGGTGGTGGATATATGTAGGCGCATGTATGTGCGGATGCCGTTCCGCATGTACGCAGGGCAAAGGTACGTATGTGCAAGAGCTAGGGAGGGTTTCAGAAGTGCATACAACATGAAGAAAGGTGGAAAGCGGATTGACGTTCTCACATCACGCTGGCACGGGGATCTCAGAAAGTGGGCCTTTTGTTCAGTAAATTTGAAGCCTCTTTTGGGGACGATGTGCCAGCCACACCAGCAATAGAGAGCATGGTCTGCACGTCCACAGGCTGGTTCTGCGATTGGTTTTTGGACCTTTCTTTTGACTTGTTGATTTTGAGCTAAGGATAACACGGTCCCTGAGCTGTGGTGGACTAGACTAAAGTACCCAACCTTGTAGTAACCATCCTGTCTTCCCTCCCCGTATATGTACATATCTCCGTACCGAGTACTTCCCGAGTCTTCCAGGTCGTAGTAGTAGTAACCTGGCTTTCTTGTTGGCTCTATTCTTTTCATTTGTTTTATCCCCACCTTTCTCTCTCTCTTCAAGGAATGAAATTAGGAGGCGTTCGTTTGGAGAGATACGCATCTTGTTGTTTGACGGATTCATTCGCTAAATGGGGTTAAGTATAGGTGGCGAAACAGGCGAGTTAATAGATTAAGTGAAAGCGCCGCAAGTGGGTTCAACTGGGTGCAAAAATAATCAAAGCAGCGAATGCTAGTCGAGGAAGAAGATGAGGGAAAAGGGAGCTATGGGCAAATTAGAGCCCCGTCACTCCCCCTCCCCTTGAAAGTTTTCTTGGGTTTTTTGTCGCAATCCTTGACCCTAGCTGTTAATTGTTCAGGATACCTATATATATGTACAGAGGTGGGGAGCTTGAGAGAACCATAGGAGGATGCACATAGCCGAGTCACTCCGCGGGGCGGGGGGGCGGGTTCATTATATGAAATAACGTGAGGAATGCATTATCCTTTTCGCCGCGGTTGTCAAGGCCTTCCAAGACCGACTGAGGAATTAGAGAGCAAACCATTGTTGCTTGCTTGCTTGCTTAGAGGCACCTGCTGTTGTCTCTGATAATGGCCTTTTATGCGTGGGCGGCGTCGACGCTGGGTTCAAAAAATGGATACCATCACGATTTAATCGAAGAGATAGGATATGATCTGTTCCTAGGCACTCTGTACATGTACATGTACATCGCTAATTATTAATTCTGCGGGAATGCTGTTATCATGGGCATGGCTGGATGGCAAACCAGTTTCGAAACAGGGTGGTGTGTCTTGGGGTGTAAAGTCCGATACTACTACCGAATGATAACGGGAAACAAAGTATTAAAAAAATTAGAACTACATGGTGACTCGTGAAGAAGATGTCTCTCGAAGGAGTGGGATGTTGGAATTGAAGCAGAGCAGCGTGGAAATACAGCCCTTGATGCTCAGCAAGGCGGAAGGCAAAAAAGGCAGAGAACTTCAGCAGCAGAAACAGTTAGTACCGAGTAGTGACTTGGGGGCTTGCTAGTGACCCTCGCACTAAACAAGTACCAACCCAAGTACCTTCCTGCTCTTCTGCCCCCCCCCCCCCCATTTCGATTGCTAAAAGTAACTTCTGCTGCAAGTTGGCGATCCATCGAGAACCCGGATGAGGAGGGACACCACCACCATCACCATCGCATCCACCACCACCACCATCATCACCATCACTGCTCCTCTTCTCCCAACCTTCCTCGACTCTGCGACACTATTACTACCGCTAATCATCCTCTCTCCTCCGTCCTCTCTCTTCTTCCTCAACTGCCTTTTTCTTATCCCATCCTTCATATCGTTTTCTCCGTCCCTGCAAGGTCGCACCTTTTTCCTCATCCTTACTTATCTAGCCTTTCCTCCGCTCTCTCTCAATGCACCTCATTAATCTTGTCTGCTTGGACCCTACCCCGTCGTCCACAGTTGCATCCCTCCCCAGCACCCATCATCTTTATTCCCTGCTCCATTGAACGGCAGGGTTCTCGTCTGTCGTTACGCTAATAATATACCTGGACCCCTCGCCAGCAAAACGGGACTGCCAGACGAGGAGGGCCTGAGAATCGCGCTCGATCGATTTTCCACCCATCCATCACCCTCTTCACCACCAACCAAAAACCCCTCCTCCAGATAGACCTTCCCAAACCCCGATCCCGGACAGATCGATCTCTCTTTTGACAGCCTCTGTGCTTGCTGCCGGCTAGCTATCTATTTTTATTTTTTTAATACTCTTTTTTCCTCTCTGTGTCCAGCCTACCTCTCAGAACACCACTTTTGCTGGCCGCCTGAATTGCTGGAGGATTCTCTCCGCTAGTCGTTCTTTCGTCACTCGGATCCTCGCTCGGCATAGACATCTGCCGTCCTCGATACGTATTTCTCGCGTCTCTCTCTAACCGTCACAGTGGCTTCAAAACGCCCCAAGATGGCAATGGAAGCCACCCAAACCAGCGGAACTAGCTCCGCTGGTAATTCCAGCGACTTTGTAAGCCTTTGTTTGCGCTGTGTTTCTTATTCAATGTGATGTACGATGTGACTAATTAGACCTTTCGTCGCCTGCTTAGGTTCGAAAACTGTACAAGTGAGTTTTGCCGATTTAAATTGCTACAGCGCAAAGAAACAAAAGTGCGGGAATGGGATTTGGACTGTTGGATTTCTAACAAGGCTTTACTTTTAGAATGCTAGAAGATCCTTCGTACGCACAGATAGTTCGATGGGGTGATGATAACGATAGCTTTGTGGTGTTGGAGGTAGTGCCCCTACCCTACAAGCAGCGGAGCGAGGAGACCTTTGGAGGAAAAATTTAGGACTGACTCTCTATCCTTATTGACACAGTGCGAGAAATTTACCAAGGCGATCCTCCCGAAGCATTTTAAACACAGCAACTTTGCCAGTTTTGTGCGCCAACTCAACAAATACGATTTCCATAAAGTCAGACAAAATAACGAAGAGTCGGGTCAATCACCATACGGGCCCAATGTAAGGCGTTACCTTTCTGGGGGGACGAAAAGTGCAGTGATTTGGTCAATGCTAATATGGCCATGATGGTATAGGCGTGGGAATTCAAGCATCCAGAATTCAAAGCCAACAATAAGGATTCGTTGGACAATATTAAGAGGAAAGCCCCGGCACCTCGGAAACCACCCCAGATGGCGGAGGACTCGATACCAACACAACAATTGGATCTGTTAAACCAACAACTTATCGCTCAGCAGCAGCAAGTTCAACATCTGACGGATCGCTTTACCCAATTGACTTTGGACAATCAGTTTATGCTCCAGGAGGTTCGAAGAGTACAGAAGACTATATTAAATCACGAGCAAGTCATTCATTACGTGATGAATTACCTGCACACTGTCGATGCACGACAGCGACGAGAGAACCGGATGGCTCCTCCATTCCAGCCCCCAGGTGGCGTTTCGGGTGCTGAAGTGAGTCCGTCGCAAGTGGCGCAGGTTGACGATGAGCCAGCATCTCCGTTGCAGCAAGCCTCCAAGCTTCTAAACGAAATGAACGCCGAAATCCAGTTCAGTATGAATTCCCTCGATTCAATGGGTGAGATGCAAAATCGCCTTCCAGGAGCAGTTCCAACACCCCCTTTGGATCAAACGCAGCGGAACGGAACCGTCCGACCCACCACATCCGGCGCCTCTAGCTCTACATTGAACTATGGCAAGCCAAATGGCGACCTCGAGCAAGTTGTATATCCTGTTGGTGCAACAAATGGTATTGAACCTATGTACACCGAACATGTCAACAACATCTCCTATTCTATCCCGCCCAAGGAACTCGACCCTTCTGACCCTAGGCGACAATATGTCGACGGCCGCAAGAAAAACTTGTACACAGATCCTGGCTGGATTCGGAGCCCGCACATCCTTCTCGTGGAAGACGATCAGACCTGCCGTCAAATTGGAGGAAAGTTCCTTTATTCCTTCTGCTGTGTGATTGATACTGCAGTATGTTCCCAGCATATCCAGTTCCGTGATGGAGCATTATATCCTAACTGTACATAGTTCGATGGTCTGGAAGCGGTCAGCAAGATACAAGGAGGGTCTAAGTATGACTTGATTCTAATGGACATCATCATGCCCAATCTCGACGGAGTTTCCGCATGCGGTGTCATTAGACGATTCGATTCGACCCCTATAATCGCAATGACGTCGAATATTCGCAGCAGCGACATCGACCTCTACTTCCAAAATGGTATGACTTGAACCCTACTCTCCCTACCTTAATTTCAGTTCAGAACTGACAGGTATGATAAGGCATGAATGATGTTCTTCCGAAACCGTTTACGAGACAAAGTCTACTTAATATGCTTGAGAAGCATCTCGTGCATCTGAAAAGTATTCCACCGAATATAGACGCTCCCCAGTCTGCAACTGTAGCGACTATGCCTCAGAACGTTGCGCCGCAGCAAGTTAAGGAAGAGGCCTCCCCCGGCCAATCCCCAGCGACGTCAATGACCTGGCAATCACCTGGCCAATTCCAAGGTGTTTCGCCAATCAATCCTACGATGGCCAACCAGTTCATGCAGCAGCCACCGACACCAACGGCACCATTCGGCCTTGATCAGAACGGAGTTCAATATTCAGCCGCACCGGCCCAGGTCGCCGCGATAAACGCAGCCGCAGCCGCCGGCTCGCGTCCGCAGCATCGCCGACAGATGTCAGACATGTCTAGTGCAGTTGAAGTCAACAATTTCCCAAAACGACAGCGGATGATTGCTCAGGCAAACACAGCAATTGTTAACCCCATGCAGACAACTCGCTTACCGTGAGATTAGCCACGTCGCGTTTTTAGCACAATACTCAACCTATCCGGGATGAGATTTCTTAATGTACCTCTAATTTTCGCATCGATATATGTTTTGAATTACTCACTTCTTGGGTCTGTTGATAATGTTTCGCCCTCACTCTATCGAACAAACCCTCCAGACAAAAAAGTCGTCAATAGCTGTCGTTGTCGGTTCTCGAATAACTGAGTCATGGCGTCACGGCGAAATATACTGAAATACTTTTGATCTCGGTTGTACTTATGGGAGGGAGGGAACGGGGATCAGGGCGGGTTCTGATGTCACTTTTATTATAACTCAAATCTTTGGGGAAACGCAGGGGGGAGGTCTGCATACGGGTTTTTGTTCTTCTTTCCATTTTGGAGGGCTCAAAGGGGGAAATATATACAAGAAGACATACAATAATGTCTTGTTTCATAGGTCGATATTTTTCTTGGTTTGTTCCTCCTTTTTACACTTTAGGCTTTTCATCTCCCCTGGCTAGGGCTTCGCATGGGCCGCTACGATGTGATACGGAGGAGAGACTCATGTCTATAAGCATTGGCGTTGGAAAATGTTCCCCCGTCTCTTCGCTCCGTCGTATATTTCTTTTTTTTTTTATATTATTGGGGGATTTTTGATCTCTTTTCTTTTCTTTTCTTTTTTTCTCATTCCAACCCCAAAAAAGGGCCATGGTCAATGCATGGGCCGTAGAAAGGAGGGCTTACATACTGGGCGGGGCGGCTATCTGAATTTTGCGCAATTTTTTGTTTTCTGTTCAAAACTTTCGTTGATGCTGTGTCTCGGATGCGTTTATTTTGTGGGGCTTACTACTTACGATATAGCAGCTCCTTTTTTTATCTAGTTCTCGTGTTATTCTATATTTAGTTCAAGTTGTTTTCTTTTGGATGGAATCTTTTTTTTTGTGGAATGTTCTGGGAGATTGAATATGACGAGGATTTTTCAAGTCGAGCAAGAAAACTATCATAGGTTTTATTGTCTATACCTGCTTGGGCAGAATCATGAGAGTTATGAACCCGGACATGAAGTACTTCTGTAGATTCAATCAGATTTTCAACCCACCTCTCCTTCCCTTCTCTTCTTTTATTCGTACGTAGCTTTTCGGACTCGAAACTGCAAAAGGGAAAAAAAAAATTGGCGAACTCCGGTATGGAGGGAATTGGAATGCATGTCTCAGAAAATTGCGAGGTAGACATACATGTATGTATGTACAGAGTACATCTAACAAAGCTCCATGGAGCCAACAAACCTCAAAAAGAAAAAAAGGCTAACGAGCGATCAAAGCTCCCAGCTGCCAGCAAGAGAGAACAGGGGGTAGAGCTAAAAAAGCAAAAAATAATAATAAGAAAGCATGGGTCCAGACCGTGCAAAGACTGTATTGAGGTTCTAGACTTTCCAGCGGGCTTTTTTTTCTTTCTGGACATGGCTGCCACGCGACGAAGGATTGGGGAAGATCATTCACCTAGCTAGCCAGCTAGCCCCTGGGGGACTTCGGGGAGGAAGGGTCAAGGGGGGCGCGGACGCAGCCCAGGTCATGGTTTGCTAAGGATTTAGTTGTGGCCCGAGCTGGCAGCGGCGTGGTGCAATCAGTTGGGCTTTTTTGCTTTCTTGCTATCTGCTGGTTTAACCCTGTCCCATTGCTTGCAATTTATGGTGCTTATGCCTAAGACAGGGCATATTGGTCTGCAGGTCTTGGGAGAGGTCTAGACCCCTTGAAGGGCTGGGCGGGAAGGGAAATGCGATGCTTTGATGCCCAGCCGCCAGATTTGTGATGGTGAGCCAAGAATAAATTTCACGTGACGTGACTGGGCTTGGCAAGACGATTATGTAATTTAAAGGAGGCTGATTAGCACGTGATATTATGCTGTGGCTTGAATTATGGCTTGTGACTGGTGCCTCAGGCAGCATAAGGCAGCCAACGACACACCCCACTAAGAAAGTTATCGGATTTTGGGATGGAGTCATAACCTAGTAAATAAAGCAGCATTAAGCTGGACGTCTGACATGAACATGATATGACATAAAAAGCTCAATTGACATTTTCTCTTCTCTTTGACTGCAGTCTTCGCGAATTGGAGTATCCGTTTCATTCTGCAGGAAACTCCCTGGAAAATCTCATACCATTATTCCCCGAGATCGGGTTTGGACCGACCCCGACCCTCCCTTCGTTTCAAAGTTCTTACAGCCTGTTCCCTCTCTCCACTTGAAGAAGGTCGACTCACCTTTTGATTGTTTGCGCGAGGGTAGCTACAGCTAGGGTATAGCGGATTGGGATCGCATCGGATTGCGGAGGCTATACATTGATCATGCCACCCAGATCGCAGAGGGGTGGAGGTTCAGGGAAGCAGAAGGCTTCGGCGGAGGATGAGCGCGCGGATTTGCTTCAGGCTGTTGTACGTTTGGTACCTATTTGGCGAAGAATTATGTAGACCTGCTTGGAGTGGGAAAGCTAACAAGGTCTGGCGCAAAATAGGTTCTGGCAGATACGTTTGAGACGCGATTTGAGCCGTTTACGCTGGAGGTGCCGAGGGTACGTGTTCCGCTCTGACTTTTTTTTTTAAAAAAAACATACTACATATTGGGGTCCCTTGCTGGGGGGGGTTGCATAAAATGATGTTGCGTTTTGTGTAAGGGAGCCGTTGACTGAGATATGCATGGGGTGTGTGTTCGACCAGTAGTGCCTCTTACCGCTCGCAAATACCCCCCTGATCGAATATACGCTCGAATTCCTCGCCAATGCGGGCGTTGAAGAAGTTTTCCTCTACGGTGGTGCGCACTCAGATCTCGTCGAGAAATATATCAAGTACGTTTTGTGTATCAGGAGGTTTTCTTTTGTTGGAGAACTACTACTTGAATTTGATTCTAACTGCGAATGTGCGTTATCTTCTCCTGCAGTGCATCGAAATGGAAAGCTGTCTCGTCGCCCTTCAAGAAATTCGTCTTCCTAAAATCAACCTCCGCATCTATCGGTGACATCATGCGTGATTTACACGCGAAAGATCTTATGACGGGCGACTTCATTGTCGTGAACGGAGACGTGGTTAGCAACTTACCGATCGAGGATGCGTTGTCGAAACACCGCACCCGTCGCGTGGCGGACAAGAACGCTATTATGACAATGATATTGCGCGAGGTGGGCATGTCGCATCGCACGAGACCCTCGTCAGCGTCTCCCGTGTTCTTCATTGATCCTACGCAGGATAGGTGTCTGCACTACGAAGAGATGCAGGGCCGGCGGCGCGCGAATTCAAACTCGTCGCACCGCGGCCGTGTGACGTCACACCTTACGATCGAGCCTGAGCTGCTGGCTGAGCATGCGGAGATTGATATCAGACATGATTTGCTCGACTGCAGGATTGATATCTGCACGCCTGAAGTTCTGGGGCTGTGGGCGGATAGTTTTGATTATCAGACTCCCCGCGAGCAGTTTCTCTACGGTGTGTTGAAGGATTACGAGTTGAATGGGAAGACAATACATACATACATTGTCAAGGATTCGTATGCGACGAGAGTGGGGAGTCTGAGGGCATATGACTCCGTCAGCAAGGATATTCTTGCTAGGTTCACGTATCCGTTTTGCCCCGAGACGAACCTGTTGCCGAGCCATACGTACACCATGAAGCGGTGTAATGTGTACCTGGAACAAGGCGTGATGCAAGCGCGGTCGGCAGTCATTGGCGCCCGGTCGGCGATTGGCCAAGATACGACTATCGGCGAGCGGACGGTGATTAAGAACTCTGTGATCGGCAGGAGATGTCGCATTGGTAACGATGTTGTTCTCGAAGATGCGTATCTCTGGGACGACGTTGCGGTTGGTGATGGGACGCAGATCCGA
Source organism: Polytolypa hystricis UAMH7299 (assembly GCA_002573605.1). Classification (NCBI taxonomy): domain Eukaryota; kingdom Fungi; phylum Ascomycota; class Eurotiomycetes; order Onygenales; genus Polytolypa; species Polytolypa hystricis. The sequence goes on along the minus strand of PDNA01000015.1, from coordinate 111,715 downwards.
CGTGCGATTGCGGCGGATAAGGCGGTGGTTGGAGAGCGGTGTCGGATTGAGCCAGGCTCTTTGCTCTCGTTTGGTGTGAAGATTGCGAATGGTGTGACTGTTCAGGAGAGCTCGAGGATTACAAAGGCTGTTAGAGAAGGGAGGGAGGAGGAAGATAAGACAGATACAGAAGTGGTTGGAGCTGGGGGAGAGGGATACGAGTTTGTGCCTGGCGAGGATGAAGAGGATGAAAGTGACGTTGAAAGTGTCGGCTCTGGACTACGTATGTTATTCCGCTCTATCATTTTTTCTAAACCCCACCCCCCAATTTCGATACTTCATTACTGACTTGCTGGCTTTAATAGTATATAACATGGCAGAGCTCTCACTGTCTAACGAGTCTATTTCAACGCTATCGTCCGAGATATCAGACGACGGCAGCTACGACGAACGCTCGAGATCAGGAAGCTTCGTCACATCTATTTCCGACGATGAGGATAGCGGCCACTTCCACCACGACGCTGTTACGAGTATTTACGACGGCCTAAAGGACGATCTAAGCGCGGACGTGGTGCAGCTCGAGCTCGTCGGGCTGCGCATGAGCGCCAACGCCTCCGAGCACCAAGTCCGCCGCGCCGTCGTGACCGCCTTCCTCAAACGTGTCCAGCAGATGATGGAAATTGAGAGGCTGGGTGCTAACGACGCGGTCAACCAGCTTCTCACCAAGTACAAGGAGATTCTCGATCGGATAGTGTTTGACCGCGACTCCTCCGACAAGCCTGATCAGGTTGATCTACTACTACTTATCCAGCAGGATCTTGTCGAGAGAAACAAGGGCGAGACGGTGCTGCTATTCATGGCGAAGGAGCTATATGATTTGGAGCTCGTGGAGGAGGAGGCGTTTGAGCAGTGGTGGGCCGATGAACGGTCGGTGGCTAGCGAGCAGTTGAAGACGGTAAGGGTGCAGACTAAGCCGTTTATTGACTGGTTAGAGAGCGCAGAGTCGGATAGTGAGGACGAGGATGAGGATGAGGAGAGCGAGGATGATGAGTGAGTTAATCGGAATGGTTGAAGGGGGTTTTGAGTTTCTCTTTCTCGGCCATGCTTCCACGGATTATGTCTAAAATGGTTAGAATTGGGTTTGTTCCTAGCAAGGGGTATTACTGAAGCCTAGATCTAGCAATGAAGAGAATTGGAAGAAGGAAAAGATACAGGCTGCCGAAATACAATTTCTCTGCCTCCTGGAGGAAAGATCGAGATAGGGATGGGTGCCTGTTGAAGCTGTATTGTCATGAAATCGTAATTTATATTTGAGGATTTCCCGGCTGAAAATGGCTGTCAGATGTATTTTTAAGTGTATTATATCGTAACATCAGGGCCCTCTGAGAGGTATCCAGTACTCCGCGCGAACAAAGGCTTTTATTTCATCATTTGCCAACGGAATACAGAATTTGTTGGGATTTATTATATATACCTCTTTTTATCGATTGGTTTGTAATCGGTTTTCAGCTTCAGCACAATAATGAGCGGATGACATAGTCCCTGCTGGGTGGATCTTCTGCCTGGAAGTAGCTTGAAGTCACTCGCTGACGCCAACGCCTTTCAGCCCGAATCCCCTTCACCTTCTGCAGTACAACACTGTCTTCCTACTTTCTTTTTTCCCTCCAACTGACAACACACTTAATATATCTGCCCATGAAAAAGAAACATGTACTTTGACTTTTGACTAGGGGATTCTTCTTTCTATCTGTTTTTTGTTGCTGGATGTTGTTTCAGTCTATAATCCCTGCCAGCCAGCTGTTCCAAGGACCTTTGAGCCTCAAAGCCCGGCGGTAAACTACTCCAGGAGAACGTCAGAGTTATCCTGCTTCTGCCCACCACAGTGCCGAATATTCACCATCCCATCCTCGAATTCTGCTGGCATCCACTGTCACTTTATTCCAACCATCCTCGATCTCAGGTGCACCACATTTTCCAAACGCCCAGGCAAAAGCAGTCACACGGCCCCCCTCCTCCCTCCGATCTATTCCCCCTCCCCCACACCCAAACAACGCCTCCGCAATAAGCTTTGCAGTCTAAGATTCTCTCTCTCCCCTAGTCCACCACTTTCCAACCTTCACCACGCCGTCCCAAACTAGAAAGCGGAGGGCGTGTGAGGCGCTAGACGGAGATACCAACCATAATACCGATAATCAGAATACACAAGAACAAGACGTCCTTAGCACACAAGTCTCCCGGAAGAAATCGAAGAAAGATCGGGCTGAGGCGCCGCCCGGGGCTGCTCTTGAGCCGCATCTGCTGAGGAGATTGTCGGATCTGGCAACACCGTCGGCAACGGCAACTTCTGCAAGCATGGATTCGGACGAGGAGTTTATGAGTAATGCGTCGAGTCAGGGCGACTTCCTTGATACGCAGGGAAGCGATGATGAGAGTCTAGGTGAGGGTTAGCCAACTCCCGCGTTCGAGCTTTTTTTTCCTCTTTGGAAAGATCCTGTCCCTTTTTTTTTGGTTCTGGACAATGACCCATCCTAACTATTTTGATTTTGCGATGGAAATTTAGATTTTGATGAAGAAGACTTTGGCGGCTCGTTTTCGTATGATAAAGATAGTGTTAGGCCGAAAAAGAAGCCGTATGAGGTCGACTTCAAGGTGTTGAGCCCAGACGATATACAACGCGAACAGAATGTGCAGGTTAACGATGTGTCGTCGATTCTCGGCCTGCCGCCCGAATCTGCGGCTATCTTACTACGCTTCGGGCGATGGAACCGCGAAAAGCTGATCGATTCGTACATGGAGCACTCGTCGAAGACGCTAGACGAGGCGGGGCTAGGGTCAAACTTTGAGGGGTCGCCAAAGACAGAGGTTGTTCCTGGATTCGCGTGTGAAATATGCTGCGAGGACGAGCCTGGTTCAAGGACATATGCCCTGCGCTGCGGCCATAGGTTCTGTGTCGATTGCTACCGTCATTACCTGAAGCAAAAGATCATAGAGGAAGGAGAGGCTGCCCGGATAGAATGCCCTCAAGATCAGTGCCGCATGATCGTGGATTCAAAATCCTTGGCTCTATTGGTTACTGATAAGCTACAAGAAAGGTTGGTGTTGTTCTCGTTCCATCTTTTTGCTCTTTCATCACTAACATCTTTATCATAATAGATACAAAACTCTCTTGGTCAGAACATATGTGGATGACAAGCAGAACCTAAAATGGTGTCCGGCTCCTAACTGTGAGTATGCAGTGGACTGCTCTGTAAAGCAGCGCGAGCTCAACCACATTGTCCCAACTGTGCATTGTATCTGTGGTCATGACTTTTGCTTTGGCTGTGGCCTAAACGACCATCAGCCACCACCATGTGCCCTCGTCAAAAAATGGCTCAAGAAGTGCAAAGACGACTCGGAGACGGCAAATTGGATATCCGCGCATACGAAGGAGTGTCCCAAATGCCAGTCCACTATCGAGAAGAACGGCGGTTGCAACCACATGACTTGCCGGAAATGCAAGCATGAGTTCTGCTGGATGTGCATGGGTCTCTGGTCCGAGCATGGCACCAGTTGGTACAACTGCAACCGGTTTGAGGAGAAATCCGGCTCTACAGCTCGTGATGCGCAGGCCCGTTCCCGCCAGTCCCTCGAGCGCTATCTTCATTACTACAACCGGTACGCCAACCACGAGCAGTCGGCCAAGCTGGACAAGGACCTATATCTCAAGACCGAGAAGAAGATGATGAGCCTGCAGTCGCAGTCGGGCATGTCGTGGATAGAAGTCCAGTTCCTCGACACGGCGTCCCGCGCGCTACAAGAGTGCCGCCAGACGCTCAAGTGGACGTATGCGTTTGCGTTCTACCTCGCTCGCAACAACCAGACAGAAATCTTCGAGGATAACCAAAAGGATCTGGAGATGGCGGTGGAGAGCCTGAGCGAGATGTTTGAGAAACCCATCTCTGAGCTAGCGCAGTTGAGGGGGGATATTCTGGATAAAACGTCGTATTGTAATCAGCGACGGGTTATCCTGTTGAGTGATACGGCGGAGAAGTTGAAGAATGGTAAGTTCTGCGATTTAGTTTTTTTCTTTCTTTGAGGCCGATTCCTTTCTCTCTTTTTCTAAGCCCTCGTGGCCGTCCTTGTCGTATTGTTGATTGCTTACTAACTTCCCTCTCCTTTGTTTAGGTGAATGGAAATTCAACACCGATCTCACGGAGTAAGACCACGACAACATACAATACATGCATACATACTTATATCAAATTTCATGACGTTACGAGTCCATCCCATTTTTCTACCATCTTCCCCACCACATGAACACTCCGCATTACATATACACAAGCGCATTTGCATTTTTCCATTTTCTTTTAGTTTTTCATTCCCGGGCCCCTGCGGCAACCCCTACCCCCTGCCTCTCCCACCCCCGGTATCCGAGGATAGGAAAGGATGAAACTAGAGTTAAGCTAAGGTACAGGACTTTCATGGTGGAGGTTTTGTTTCCCTTTTGTTCGTATTCGAATTTTTTTCCTGGATCAGCATTCTGTTGTTGCTTTTTTCCTTCTTGCTTCTTTTCCCTTTTTTTTTCAGCCTTTTGTTTCTCTTCTTTCTTCTTCATGGGATATGAGTTGTGTATTATAGCGACTTTTCTTCATCATTTTCATATTCATCTATCGATCTTTCTTCACCTTTTTCTTCATTTGGTGAGTGCGTGAGTGAGATTGGGTGGAAATCTTATTTTCCATATGGGTAATGTGCATGTTTTATACAGAGTAGACTTTCTTGAAAAGTTCTTGAAAATTGTGTTGATCTTTTCTGTGAGATTTTAATGAGCTTCTTGGATACTTATATAGTTTGCCAGAGATGGGAAACTGGAGGGGAGTTTGCCTATTTATATATCTAACTTGCAGAAACGGTTGATTACTTTCTTTTCTAGCTCTTGACAGTTTGAAATCTTATACGGTCACATGAAATGTATAGTGAGATATCCAAGGGGTCAGACTTGGAGGGCTCCGCATGCTCGCTTTGTGCTTGGAGCAAGACTCCATATAAATTTCCCCATAATAATAAAAGGGTCACATGCTTCATTTTTACTATCCTATGACACACCTATGATAGATTAGTATAGGACCCATTTAGTAATAATATTAAAATTTTCCTTGGCTAGCAGCTAGGAGATTTATTTGAGGGGTTTGGCCAGGGGGGCAGGTAAGCAAGGCAAAAAGGAGGACAAAAAGAAGGTTTATCCGATCGGAAGGTCCATGGAGCAAGCAAGCTTTATCAATCTTTTTTCTTTTTTTTTCCTGTGGGGGCTTGCTTCTTCATTATTCCCACTTACCAGGTCAGAGGTAGAAGAAAGGCGAGAGAACTAGCTGATTAATAATAAAGCGAATACCAGAGCATTTTATTATTTTTTGGTCTTTGATGTTTAACTTAAAAGCTCCATATATATGGAGTATATAATATGCCACATGTCTACGGAGTTCCCGTTGGTCGGCACATATTTTATTACATCGCAAGTACGGAGATTCGGATCAGATAACGGGAGATACATTAGTCAGTGGGCCTTCACGATGCTAAGACTATTTGGATTTTTTTATTCTGCTTTATTTTAGCTCCTTTTTTGGGTGGTTTCCTTTTCGCCCGAGATGTCCGTTTACCCTCGGATAAAGACAAAAAAGGGTAGTAGTGAGGGTGCTCGTAATCTGATCATCAAATGATAAAAAGGAGTGTTTACATGTCTGAGTCAAGTTCTGGATGTTTATCAAGTTCCTCCGAGGAGCATCGCAACACGAGCAAGGAATGACAAATCATACATACACACAAGACTCCCTCTTTATTTTCCTTTTTTTTATTTTATCATTGCTGTTGAGCTTGTGACTTGGAGGGGAGGTACAGGCCGACGTCGGACAGCAATCCTTGCAAGCTCTTCCTGACGAGTGAGTGTTCCTTGCTTCTCAATTCTGTCTGGCATTGATTGATTGATTGATTGATTTTGTTTTTCCTTGAATGACGATTACGAGGTGTTTTTTGTGTGTTGGTCATAAATAATCTCGTACATACATACATCCATACATCAACTAGTATGCACGGTGTAAGCGAGAGGATGCTTTATCTGGGCCCCTCCGTGCTGTCAGATGAGCCAAACTCCGGAGAATAGAATAAAAGCGGAAGTGCTGGGACCTTTGTTGATGCAAAGTGTTCAGCGCAGATATCTGAGCGGGATGGGCGGAGGAGGCCAAAGAGCTGTAGTGTAGATGGGGGCATTTACTGTAGCGACAAGTTACAACATCCCTCAGAAGACTAGATAAAAATGTAAATAGGACATTAAATAATCGCAGTATTTACTCTGGAGCTCTTTGAAGCGCAGATGATAGATAGATAGCCCGCGATCCGCGCGCCGAGCCGCCCAGCGTAGAAAGAGACCGAAAAGGGAACCTGCAAAAAAAAAAAATAAGAAAAAGAAAAAGAAACCGAAAACCCGCCACAGCCCCAAATCTGTCTTCCAGCTTCAAACCCGCGCTTTTTCTTGCTGCTCTTCCCTCCCTCTCTCTCCTCCTCATTGATTCTGCTCTCTGGCACTGTTATACCAGTGTTCCTCATTCTCAACTTTCCTCCCAATTCCTTCATCCCCTCCATATCTTTCCGACTGTTGTCATAAACCCCGGGCTCTTCGTCCCTATTCCTGCTTGGCTTCCCCCAAGCAACCTCCGTCACCGTGACCGCCCAACCAGCTCCCAGCAGCCCCGGCTGCATCCCACAGCCTCTAATGGCTTCTCCAGACCATGTCGCTGGCGACGATGAGTACGAGTATGATCCCATCGTTCTACTATTCCCTTTCTCGCTCTACTTTGCCTTGCGCTGGAGAGGGATACGTATTATCTTCGTGTGTATAGGAAAGGCTAACCCGATGAAATCGCTTTTTATAGATATGAGGCACTCCCAGCGGACTACACTCTCGGCCATAATATGCTTGCTGGAGCTTTTGCTGGTATAGCGGTATGTGTTACGACTGGGAAAATTCATCTCTTGAAGACCTTCCTCGGCTGCGCTCTGCTGGTGCGGGATAACTGATTTTTTTTTCGCTATATAGGAGCATTCGGTTATGTACCCCGTGGATTTGCTCAAGGTAAGAAATCTTCTGCTTCTTTTTATTATTATTATTCCCCTTTATCGCCTACTCCAATGCTACGGACTTTGCTGCGACACGGTTTTTGTTGCTTGTTATCGGTGTGGATAGCCGCTCTGTTCCGTAATTGAGTGTGCTCGCATTTTGATACCACCAATTGTTTCGCTTTTTTTTCCCGCGGACCCACGCTAATCTCGTGTTTTCTCTCTTCTATAGACTCGCATGCAAGTACTCAATCCGTCTTCCGGAGGTCTCTACACTGGTATCAGCAATGCCTTCTCGACGATTTCGCGGGTCGAAGGATGGCGGGCGCTGTGGAGGGGTGTTTCCAGTGTCGTTGTCGGTGCTGGTATGGAGCCCATATTTATTTTTCGAACAATTGCCTTGGTTTTATGGGAATGTGAAGGAGGTTTGATACTGATGTCTTTCGTGCGTATTAGGACCTGCGCATGCTGTCTACTTTGGCACATATGAAGTTGTGAAGGAGTTTGCTGGTGGTAATGTTGGCGATGGGCATCATCCGCTTGCTGCAGGTGAGCAACTACTCCCCAGATAATTTAGAACATTGCGCACGCATCGCGCGATCCTATCTGCAGTGAGGACTGACACACACAATCATTTAGCTCTGAGTGGAGCGTGCGCTACTATTTCGAGCGATGCGCTCATGAATCCTTTCGACGGTATGTGGTTTTCCCTGTCGCTTTCATCCGATTGATAATATTGGATCAGTCCGCTCCGCTTTATTGTGATACTAATTCAATCGCGATATACAGTCATCAAGCAGCGAATGCAAGTGCATGGCTCGACACACAGGACTCTTATACAATGCGCAAAGACCGTCTACCGAACCGAGGGTCTCCGCGCCTTCTACGTCTCCTACCCCACGACTCTCACCATGACCATCCCCTTCACCGCCGCCCAATTCATGGCCTACGAGTCCCTCTCCAAAGTCATGAACCCGTCCAAGAAGTACGACCCCTTCACCCACTGTATCGCAGGTGGTTTGGCCGGCGCCGTCGCAGCTGCAATCACCACCCCGCTGGATGTGATCAAGACAGTCCTACAGACAAGAGGCATGGCGCAGGATGCTGAAGTACGGTCTGCGCGTGGATTATTCAATGCTGCTGCTATCATCAAGCGCCAGTATGGCTGGGCTGGGTTTTTGCGTGGAATGCGACCTAGAATCATTGCCACGATGCCTAGTACCGCGATTTGCTGGTATGTGTTTTTGTGTTCCCGCATTTCCGTCTGCTTCAGTTTTTATTTTATTTTTCACGTGCGCCTAATATACTAACGAACTCTACGCAGGACTTCATACGAAATGGCGAAAGCGTACTTCAAGCAAATGAGAGCCGAACCTTTGCAATAGCGAAACCGCGCTTCATAATAATCCTCCTCCCCTCGTCTAAAATCCCCCGCCCACACCGGGATTCTTTGTGCACATAACAAACCCACCCAACATCTAATCGCCCATGGTTCCTCCTTTCCTAGCCGCGCCCCGCCCCCTTTATGACATCCAGCTCTAGTCATGCGAACGGTTCCATCGATTACATACTACTACTACTATTGAAAGCATTTTTTCGTCTACCTGTGCTTTTTCTTTTCCTCCCTGCGACTGCTCGCTGCATTATGCGCTCATACAAAGGGGAAAATGGGATGGATATATCCTAGCTAGAGTGTTTTTCTTTTTTATTCTGCGTTTTCTTGGGGATCTTTTATGTCTCTCTGTCATCTGCGTATCCTTTTTTTTCCCTCTTTATTCTCCTTCTTGGCCAATGTATTTTTTCGTATCTTTTTTTACTTTTTCTCTTACTGTTTTTCCCCCTAGTATTTCTCAGGGATAGGCGTCTTTTGTGTGGATATTTTTTTGTTGAAAAAGAAAACTTTTCATTTACTCTTTTTGTCTCTTTTGGTTTTCTTATTCTATCTTTGAATGAGCATACCATACCCCTCCAAGTCTCTCCTCGTTGGGTACGAGGAATATGAAGATGAAGAAGAATATGAGAGCTGTCCTTTTTTTTTTTAGCATCTCTTATTTATTGGACCGGTGGCTCATTTTTCCCTTTTTTAAAATTTTCAAGTTGGCTCTTTGCGGTAATTTGATGCCTGTCCCTTTTTTTCATATTGGTGATGTCTCTCTTCACTGCGGATGTAAGATTTTTTTTGGTCAAACCACTGTCTTGATTGCTTGAAGTGAGCCACGAGGGGCGTTTATGATGTACCTGGGGCGCGTATATAGAATTTCTTTTCTTTTCTTTCTTTTCTTTCTTGTTTTATTTTGTTTTATTCCGCAGTGATGATGAGGGGTGAGGAAAAGAATGAGAACGAGGGTTTCTTATCTTTGATGACTTTGTGTGTGTAAGGTACACCCAGGCGCAGGTAAACGCCCACACGAATACCAGCGAATGGCTAGTATCGCCTTCCCAACCCCTTATACAGCGGTTCGCTAATATTACACTTTAAGGAGGCAACTTTTATGGATGTGTTACTGCGGAGTGAAGTGCGGGGGAAAGAAAAAAGGGAAAGGGACCACCAAGTTTAATGCAATAAATGTATCAATTAATACAGGAGTCAGATATATCGCCCCCAAAGACAGGATAGTGATATGCGGGGACGTCGATATAGAGCGCGGCATAAAGTGATAGAGACAGTAATCCTGATATTTGTATGGTCACCCACCAAAATCGCACCAGCTTTGAGAGGTCATAACTCTCAAACCCTTAGGTGTAAAGATATAATTTTTAATAATAAGAGATTTGAAATATATATAAAATCTACTAGAGCTAAAGATACATTAGTCCTCTATGTATTTATATGTAATTTTAGGTTGCCTCTTTTTCGACAAGGCACACCGTTAGATCGACGCTGTGAGGGGAATCTAGATCGCGTCTGTGGGCGTGTTTCTTTTATCTTTTTCCCCGCGTCTAACGCCTAAGGCGCTAATGCACGATGACGAGGATATAAATGTTGGTTCCCTCTTTCGACTGTGAGCCTCAAGAGATGTGATGCTTGGATATCTGTGGGTAGAAGACCATTCTCAATTGTATACAGCCTAGATCTCATTTCTTCCCCAACTCTGGCTCAGGTCACGAGCTGAACCATACGAATCTACCGGCTCTGGCTGATTAGCGATAACGTCAAGCAAGCTGATGCCATCTCCCCCTCTCCCTCCTCCCCTCCTGAATCCAGCAGTGCCCAGCGGAGCTTGAAGCTATTCTTTTCCCGCGCAAATCAAAGAAGGCACACACACACGGCCCCCCGCCTCCCTGCTTGATCGCCATTCCGTGCGAACAACGATTTCTTTGTTTCCCCGTCGCTGAACTTCCTAGCAGAGCAGAGAAGCAGACAGATGGCGCGCTGAGCGAGAAGAGTCCCAGTCCCAACGGCAAACCCCCGCAGCAGAACCCGATCTTTTTGTTTCTTTGTGTGCCCATGCGGCCCGGGTCCCAATGATGCGTTCAAAGCCAGCGTCTTCGATGCAGAAGACGTATGATGAGTGCTATTTGACCTGCTCGACGGCGGTGTATTTCGAAGGACAGGTGCGTTTTTTTCTTTTATTTTTCGCTTTCGCTTTCGCTTTCTGCCTGCGGCCCCGATGTCGTTCTTCGCACCAGTTGCCATCCTTTCTGTTTCTTTTAGCGCGATTGCATCCTTTATAAGTTTTAAAACTAATTTTCTAATTTGAACGTCTTAGAACAATGAATTAGAAGCCCTGCGATCATGGAAATCCGCCCTCGACACGCTAAACTACCACAATGCCTACCGCGTCCCGCCAACATACGTCCCCAAGACGGAAAATGAAAGGACTCTGCAGATCTCGCTGCGGGAGTTGGAATTGCAGTGCAGAGAACGGGTTGATCTGTTAGAAGCTCTTCGCGAGAGTCGTAAGGAGGCGGCCCCGGAGAGTAACCATAATGGCGGTGGTGGTAACCATTACACCAATTCAAGGGAGGAAGCGCCGCATTATCCGCGCATAGGGCAATTAGAGACGGGGAGCGTGCAGGTTGGTAACGAGGAATTTCCTGAGCCTGAGCCTGGTTGGCTTGGAAATGGCACGGTACCCTCGATGAACTACGCACAGCTCTCCCGCCCGACTCCACCACCGCCACCCGTGCCGTCACGACCGCCCCCACCCAGACCAAGCACAGAATATACAGCGCATCCGTCTCACGAGTTCCCAACATCGACTACTACTACTACTGCTGCTCTCCCATCATCGCCAGCACTTCCCGCATACTCCGCATCCTCTCCGCAAAGGGGACCAAGCCCCGATCGGAAACCCATGCTCACGACTCTACGATCCAGGGAACCCAAAAAGCCTTCTTCAACACCTGCCACACTCCTGGGGCCCCGAAAACCTTCTCGACCAGCAGCAGCTTCTAGGGCTGCTGGTCTAGCATGGAGCTCGATAGCTCGTCTGTCCGGAGGTGGGGCTTCTAGCGCACCTGCCGCGTCAAGCTCAGGAAATACCGCTTCTCCTTCGCGGAAAGCCGTGTCTAGAGACCAAGAAGCGAGGAGAGATAATGAATCGAGGCAATATACTGGCGTCGCCGAGTCTCCGAGACAAATGAGAACGTCTTACTTGTCAGATTACTTTGGTAGTGGAGGTGGAGGTGGAAGGCACAGATCTCATTCTGCTGACGAACAGCCCTCGTCGAGTCTAGCTGCTGGTGCCGCTGCCGCTGCTATAGCCAAGCCCACTTCTGATATAGAACCTCTGATCGATCTCTCCGATCCATCCCCTCCGTCAAGCTATGATATGCGGAACGCGAAACCTTCCAGGCCGACACCAAGACCATCTTTTACAGCGCCAAAAACCCCAGATTATCTCACTTCTCCAGACGAGTATACAGGAGCTAAACTTACACCAACTACTAGTTATTCTTCGACTCGCAGGAATCGAGGCTATTCGAACGGACGACCTCAGTTTAACAAGAGCAACTCCGAGAGTGGTCAAGGGAGCTATCTGGCGAGTTCGATTTCAGCAACGTCGCAGAGCAAGGCACAAGGACCCAGCCGTACTCCAGTACCAGGGCCATCGAATGGCATCGACGAAGCTTTAAATTACGCATTTCAGAGCATGTACACCGGCGCAGGCGTAGGAGATTCTGCAGTCAAAATGGGCAAGAGGCCTGATGGTCAGGCCGTTAGAACAACGCCTCCACCAAGTACCCACTCTTCCCTTGATGAGAACACAGCTTCCGACGCAGAGCGCGATAGAAGCGTGCGCGATATTATGAAGAATCTGCCCAAGGGCGTTGACCCCGCCACAGCACAAGAGATCCTAAACGAAATCGTCATCCGCGGTGATGAAGTGCACTGGGACGATGTGGCAGGTCTCGAACCCGCGAAGAAAGCGCTCAAAGAAGCAGTCGTATACCCTTTCCTTCGACCCGACTTATTCATGGGTCTACGCGAACCAGCCCGAGGGATGCTCCTCTTCGGTCCGCCAGGTACCGGCAAAACGATGCTCGCGCGAGCCGTCGCTACAGAGTCCAAATCCACATTTTTCTCCGTGTCCGCGTCGAGTTTAACCTCCAAGTGGCACGGCGAGAGCGAGAAGCTAGTCCGCGCACTCTTCGCGCTGGCCAAAGCCATGGCCCCATCCATCATCTTCGTAGATGAGATCGACTCGCTGCTCTCCAGCCGGTCGTCGGCTAGCGAAAACGAGGCCTCCAGACGCACAAAGACAGAGTTCCTGATTCAGTGGTCTGATCTGCAGCGCGCGGCCGCGGGGCGTGAACAATCGGATAAGGAGAAGCGTGAGGGTGACCCTACGCGCGTCCTGGTGCTGGCGGCAACGAATATGCCGTGGGATATTGATGAGGCGGCGCGTCGCAGGTTCGTGCGTAGACAGTATATTCCGCTCCCCGAGGCGGAGGTGCGGAAGTTGCAGTTGGAGAATTTGTTGAGTCATCAGAAGCAGGAGCTTGATGGGCGGGATATTGAGGAGCTTGTTACGCTCACTGATGGTAAATATTTCCCCCCTTTTCTTTGTCCTTTCATCTTCTCTATCGTTCCCTGCCTCCTCCTCCTCCTCCTCTTCCCGCTCCAGGTCAAACATCAACAATTCCCCTTTCCTCTATCAGTTGCTTCCCCCCCCCCCCCCTTTCCCTTTCCCCCATTAGCCTCTTCACCGACAGTCAGTCAACAAAAACAAAACTCTAACCATCATTTTTTTTTCGTTTAACAAAACAGGCTTCTCTGGCTCCGACATCACCGCCCTCGCTAAAGACGCCGCTATGGGTCCCCTACGCAACCTCGGCGAAGCCCTCCTGCACACACCCATGGACCAAATCCGCCCCATCCGCTTCCCTGACTTTGAGGCCTCGTTATCGTCTATTAGACCTAGCGTTAGTCGTGATGGACTGAAGGAGTATGAGTCGTGGGCGAAGGAGTTTGGTGAGAGGGGTGGTTAGGCAGGGGGGAGAGGGGGGATTAGTTATAGCCTTATTGTTTTTGTGGATGGTTTGTTTTGTTTCTCATATTTTCCCCTTGTTCTCACAGGTATGAAAGGCGCATGAGGAAAGGAGGTAGGCAGTGGGATATGGGTAAATATGGGGGATATTGGTGGCGGTTCTCATTGTTTTTTTTCATGCATGGCATATTCACGGGCGTTAGTCTTTTTTTTTTTTTTTTGGCTTGGTGCCCCCCTCTCCCCCCCTTTATATATATCACAGCGGACTTTTGGAGGGTTTCAGGGCTTCTTGGGGTTGGAAGGTTGGGAGTTTTCATATCTAAGAGGGAGCTTTTGTTTTGTTTATACAACCTTGTCTGGTAAAAGGATTAAAAGGAAATGATACATGAGCAAAGGTTACTCCATACTGGATATCACTCTTCTTCCTTCCCTCTCTGATGTGTGCAAAATGTTTTTTTGAGGGCCTGATGGAGAAAATATCCCATGTGGTTATGTATGTATGCTCATATAACCTCATATGAAAGGATTTTTTTTATTTACACAATTGCAGTAATTTACTAATGAGACAAGAGATAAAACAAATCAATCAGAGCAAAAAGTGTACAAACAAGAGTAGATGTGGTAGGCGCGAACGGGCGAATTTGAGGACATTTTGATTATTTGGGGAGTAAGTAAAGGAGTTAATAAGTGTCTAGGGGGGGGAAATTATCAGGATTTTGAATTCATTACCCTAATACCTATTCATTCTCCTAACAACCTTATTTCCTGACCTCGGTGTATGTCCAGAAGAGAAAAGAGGGGATTTGCTTCCCCCTCCCCGCGCGGGACCCATAGTCGGCCAGAGGGGAGGGAGGGGGGCAATCAGATCGCAAAAAAAAGTTAAACTCGCTCAAAAGATCCAACCCGCTAAAACAGGACATATAATCATGGCTAAAGGGGACACGTAGAGGGGGAAAAAAAAGAAAAATCAGACGACTTAATACAGTGTATACCCAAAACATTAGTCGTGAGGTCTGCTTTGCGGCCAAAAAAAAGAAAAAGAAAAAGGAAAGGGGAGTATTTGCAAAAAAAGGGTATCGCGGCGTAGCCGGAGAGGGGGGTTGAGTTGTCTATAACCACGACACCACTTATTCCCGATTACCACTCAATCTCACACTCCCCATAGACTCAGCCACACTCTCAATCGCCTTTCTCGTGCCCGCGCTCTCCTTCTCATCGCCATCCTTCTTCTTCTTCTTCGTCTGCCTCGGTTTCGGCCTCACCTGCACCAACACCCCCTTACACTTCCCACACCTCGATTTCTTCGTATCGATACTCTTCGAATGCCTCCCATACTCGTACCCACACACCTCGCAGCACCACAAATACTTGTAATGGATATCATACGAGTGTTTTGTCGTGATCTCCACACGGCCGGCATATGTTTCATTCCTTTCAAGTGCAGCAGTGCATTTCGCGGCCCAGGCTTTGAAGCTCGCTCCGTGCGGATTATTGCGTACTTCGGAGATCATAAAGTTGGCTAGATGGCAGTACTCGTGTGCGAGCGTATTGATGAGGCGGTCTTCATTGTCGATGATTTTTTCGGCGAGTTCGATTGAGGCGTGGTGGAGGACTGGCGGTGGCCGGGATGAAGGGGTGGCCATGCTGGATAGGGAGGTGGAGGATTTGCTGCCGGTTGGGATGTGGGTATTGGGGTGTGGTTGGTCTGATTCGAACGACGCAGTGGCTTCTTGCGATGGCGATGGCTTCTGCTTCGCGGCAACGCGTTTCCAATTCGCGCGCCCAGCGGTCGTGTTGAGTTTCTTGCTCCAGATAATCTTTATCCCCCCTGTGGCAGCGGAGAGCTTTTGGACCTCGCCGCCCGTGACGGTATCATCCAGCTCCTTCAGGAAGTTCTCTGCAAGAGAAATTTTCCTCGCGTCGAATTCTCGCTTTTTAGCTACCAGCGCTTTCCGTGCAGCGGCCTCGGAGAGCTTTGTCTTTGTCGGGCTGACGCCCTTTTTTGCTGGGTTCTTGGTACCGCTGGTCAAGTCCTTGACTGGAGATGAGGCGTTTGAGCTTCCCGACTCGGTGTCTTCGTCATCCGGATAGATGGAGAAGTCTTGAAGAACCCGTCTTCGCGGTATGGTTGACTTTTTGGGTGAGTACTCATCGTTCCATTCGTTGATTATTTCTGGGTTCCAGAACGCGTCTATGTTAGCCCTGTGCGGAGACGGTGGGATCCTGGACTTTGGCTTGGATGGTGAATTAAGACGTGGTTTCGACGGAGTGGATGGCGGAGTGGAAAAGGAGGCTTTTCGGGAGGTTTTGGGTGGTGAGTCCGTGTCATGCTGGGAGCTATGGGAGGCAATTAGTATTTCTCTCGAGTTGGTGGAATATGTTGCGATGAGCAAGAGCGAGCTTACCTTTCCCTATCCGACTCATAGATCTTCAAGTTATCCATATCTTCAATCAATTGTTTCGTGGGGGATGTATGAGTCTGGGAGAGAAGCGATGATGTAGGCTTAAGGTCCAACTTTGGGATAGGAGCACTATAAATCTTTGATGGGGACAAAGGCCCTAGACGGGGAAGATCCGATGAATCTCCTGAGTTGACATTGCAGCTTGCTTTGTTGGCGTTGCCCTTGTGTGTTGTTATTGTTGTTCTTGTTGCTGTTGCCTTTGGTCTCACTCCTCGAAACAACTTCCGGCCAGGCGATTGTTGGGTGAATGAACCCTCCCACTCCTCTTCCTCTCCACTCTCACTTTCCGTGTTCTCAAAATAGCTCACAGACTCATCATCACCAATAATGAAGTCATCCAGAGAATTGAACCCTTCCTTATCACTGTCCCCAAGCTCCTCTTCAATAGCAGTTTCTGGCCGTACAGCGCGCCGCTGCGTTTCTTTCGCCGCCCTCTTTGGAGTCTCTCTTCCTTGTCTTGGAATATTCGTCTCCACCACCGCAGGCATAATCCTAGGCCTCCCATCTTCTTCCGACTCTGGGGCTACCGGGTCCCTATTCTCCCGATCCAATCCATCGGTTATGCTCATATTTCGCACTGCTTTTTCCAGTGGAAGTAGCAACGAATTGATCTGCGCTGCTCTCAATGGACGCAGTGTCCGCCTCTTCCCTGGAGAGCCGATCCGCGAACTATTCCCGCTCCCGATCCTCCCCAGACTAGAATCCCCCAAAACACCCATTCCCTGACCCTGCCTGCCACCATCACTATCGTTCCCATCATCGTCTGTGCGTTCTCCGTCAGAAGATGATGCATCGATATATATCCCTTCTGCCGTTCGGGTCCCTTTCTCGAAAGCTCTCGCAGAGTCATGTCCCAGCTGCTCATCACCTTTAGTTCCATTTCCATTCCTCAATCCAGTCCCCCCTGCATTATTCCCAGTTGACTTGGCGGACCGTGGTTGCTCTCGCAGCCCATGCTTGTTCGTTCCCTCATTAGCATCACGGCCATTATTTGCCCTCCCACCAGCACGATTGAGTCTCGCCATTGTATAACGGGGTATAAGAATACATCAAGATGTGTGTCTCGAAATCAGCGAGGTAGTAATACTAATAGTTCGCTGCATTTTGAAGACCGGCAGTTGAAACAACCATTGTGGGAATGTTGTTCACGTGAGGTTGCTACGGCAACAGCCTGGTGCTTGGCGCCAAGATTACGTCATGCCGTCTGTTCTTCTGGCAATGTAGAAACAGAGCATTGCTTAAATTGATATGCTATTAAGAGAACCTCCATTATTAAAACACATATCCGCTATACAACTCATTTTATTATACTAATAATTATCCTTTCCACTCAATACTGCACTCAACAGAGGAAAAAATTCGCCAGCGGGACCCCCTCCCCTTCATTAAGCCTGCTCGATAGTAATCCTCTTCGTCGACGGCGCCGACGCCTTCGGCACCACAATATTCAGCACCCCCTTCTTCAAATTCGCCTTGACGCCATCCTGATTGACTCTAGTCGGGAAATTGAATGAGCGCTGGAACTCTCCCACCGAGCGCTCCGAGACCCAATATCTCGACCCCTCTTCCGCAGGCTCTTTCCTCTTTCCCGCCCCAGCACCTTTTGCCGCCGAAGGCTGTTTCCCTTCCTCCCCTTCCTCCTCCTCAACACGCGGCTGACGACTCCCTTCAATCGTACCCTGCGTGCGTCCAGCCCCCAACAACCCCTTCGGCGGCGTTCCCGCCGTATACTCACGCTCCGACCGACCCTTAATAACCAGCGTATGTGGATCACTAAATTCTATCGTGATATCCTTCTGGTCTATACCCGGTAACTCGCCGTCTAGGATGTAAGCGGATTTATCCTCTCGCACGTCGAATTTTGGCGCGAAGTTGGCGAGTTGGCCGGAGTCGCGGTGCTCGCGGTGCTGGTCGTAGTCTTCGAGGAGGCGGAAGAGGGAGCCGAATTCGCTGGTCGGAACGCGGGGGAAGAGAGACATGTTGTTGGTGGATTTTGGGATTGGGGTGGTGTGGAATGTACGGGCTTGGGTGTTCTGGGGTTGGTGGTGGTGGTGGTGGTTGAGGTAAGGGGTAGTAGTAGTGGCGAGTCTGGCGGGTTTGGTGAATGCTTGTTTGGCTGTGTTGGCTAGTAGTACTGTGGGATTATTGCGTCTCAAAGCATGCATGCTGCGGAGGGAGGCAATGTGAAGGATTTATTCCAAGAGGTAAGGTGCTCGGTCAGGCAGCTCGTGGGAGCTTGAGGGTGGGTTTATACGTAATAATACCCCGTGTGGAAACCGGTGGGAGACGACGGAACCACGGAAATAAGGAGTATCTCACAAGTATCCCCACGTATATGGAATGTAGAAGCAAAAAAAAAAAAATTCCTTTTGGTTATGGTAAGACTCTTCACCATGTTTCTCTTTTTACTTCCCTTCCGCTCTCTCCCCACATTGAGTTTGGGGCAGCGGAAGTTGCGGGAGCTTCTTTTGCTGGGGGATTGATATCATGGTTTCGTCATCGATGGCAAAAACAAAGAGATGGGATATTGTGATTTGCTAGTAGGGAGACTGCACAGCATTCTAAGTAAAGGTAGCAAAGGGTGTATGTATAGCTAGGTACCTACGTATGATATATATATATATATGTGAGAACTATGACTTCATTACAATTGAAAGACGCCCCCATTCATAACGGCTTGCATCAGATCATATCTAAGTTGCTCCTAAGTAAATTCGTTAACAAGCAGGAGCAGGATGACGGCGAAGCATAGCCAGCCGGCGTATTTCGATATCTATATTTGCGCTCTAGACCGCTCTAAACGCTATCAAGAGTTGGTAAAAGTTGAATTTAAGTTCCAGCATGGGCTGATGGAAAACGGAATGGGTAGGGGATGGAAGAGGAGGGTAGATGGATGGGGTAGGGATTCAAGCAAGTTGCTAACCCCTGCCTTTTCTTGGAAGCTGTCAAGTTGAAATTGGAGGGGGACTTGGCCGAGAAACAGGGAGATGCAAAATGGCCCGAGTCTATCGTTGTGTGGGAGTTTCTTTTTTGTAGCACACATATAGGAGGATGGAACTGGGTGGGTAGGGGAATAACAGCTTGTGATTGTAAATCTGAGATGTCTTGACAGCCCCAGGGCTATCTACCTGGGTACACCTAGCTATCATCAGAGAGATGCATGCTTAAAAACTCCCTCTTGGAAATGATCTGGATAAAAGGATGTCCAACATGTACATACACGCTGTAGCATACCTATCTCGACACAAATTGTAGACACTTACAATTTATACAAAGCAAGCTATGAGCAATAGAAAAATAGGAGTAACAATTACCAAGGTGGAATAATACAAAATCCAAACTAATTCATATGTAGCAACGAACAAGAAAAAAAAAGACAGAAAAGGAAACGAAAGGGCGTCAAAAGGGCAAGTCGCCGGTATCTTGTCAAGGCTAACAAAAAACCCCGCAAAAAGTAATAAAAAAAAGACAAGGGAAAAAGAAAAAAACAGATTACGCAACTATACTTTGGCTCTATTTCTCCGCAATCTCATAAACACAATGGAAAAATTTACAGGAGGATCATGCCAGCACCAGCGAAGACACCACAGACCAAGTAAGCACCGAGCTGGATGAGGCCAAAGTTGAAGGAGGGGATGGTGGATGGGTAGGCGGCAGACGAGGACTCGGAGGAGTCGTCGGAGGAACCCTCGGGGCCAGTGGTGA
Source organism: Polytolypa hystricis UAMH7299 (assembly GCA_002573605.1). NCBI lineage: Eukaryota > Fungi > Ascomycota > Eurotiomycetes > Onygenales > Polytolypa > Polytolypa hystricis. The sequence continues at coordinate 92,046 of PDNA01000015.1, read as the reverse complement.
CCTGGCCAGTTCCATCAGTTCCGGCCTCATCCATGAGCGACTTGCAGTTGCCTTCGACCTCGGTGGGAGTCTGAGTCTTGGCAGCACCGTCGAAGTCGCAAGCCTGAGCACCGTTGCCCTTCTTCTCCTGCTGGAGATAGTAGGTGTTGAGGGCGAAGGAGAGCTGCTCCTTGGGGTTGCACATGCTGTAGGCACCATATACACCCTTGCTAGCATCGGCGGAGATACCAGCGCAAACGTTGTCACCGAGACCGCAGACAGTGCCGAAGAGGTCACCGAGCCTTTTATCGGTAATGGAGGAAGAGGCAACGCAGGAGAGAGACTTGACCATGCAGCTGCAGAGCTCCTTGTTGGGGGTGGGTGGCAGCGTCTCGCTGGCCTGCCAGACCTTAGTGTTGGTAGGGCAGGCAGCAAGTTCGGTGTTGCTTGGCTTGTAGTCGTCCATTTTAACACCAGTGGGGTCAACCTTAGCCATTTCCTTCTTCAAGTAGTCAAAGTCATCGAGCTTCTTGAGCTTGCCGCCCTTAACCTCAACAAGACCTAAGCTCACGTCAATACATTATCCAGAGCATGCTGCCGGGAGGGGGTTGGAGAGGGGGGTTAAGAAGTGAACCTACCGTAGTCGTTCTCCTCCTGGAAATACATGTACACGATACCACCGCTGAGGACATGAGTCATTTGCTTGCCATAGATGGTGCCAACCTCAGTGAACTTGCGCGGCTGCACATCGTTGCATCCGTATTCGCCAAAGAAGACAGGGACGGAGAAAGTGCTGAAATCCTTCACAACCTTCTCGTATCCGGACTCCTTGAAGTTGGAATTACCGCACCACGAATAGATATTGTAACCCCAGAAGTCAATAGTCTCTTCACGGGAACCGCAGTTGAAGTAGTTGGTCATCTCATCACGGATCTCGGCATCATCATTGGTAGCATATCCAACACCCATTTCCCGGTAGTTCTTCGACTTGATGTATGCCTTGGTGTCACGAACGGCAGCCTTGACAAAGGCGCTGGCGTCGGTGTTGGTCTTGTTGTTGGAGACTTCGTTCCCAGCAAAGAAACCAATGGTATTGGTGTACTTGGCAAGCTCGTCAACGACGGAGGTGTAGCGCTCATAGAGGTCATCGTTCCATTTAGGATCGGAACGAATGATAGAGGTTGCAGGCTCAGACAAGTCTGCGATGACATAGATACCAGCATCATCGAGCATCTTCATACATTCGGTATGATCCGCCTCCGGGTCGATGGCGTACACTCGGATGGTGTTGGTGCGCAGTTCCTGCAGAAGAGGAACATCGCGCTTGCAGAGCGCGACGTCAGCGAGGGGATCCTTGTACTTCTTGTCTCCGCTGATTGATCCTCCACCTTGCGCAACATCCTCTGGAAACAAAGACAGGTCAGTTCAGTTCTCCGACGATGGAGAATATAGCGGAGACTTATTATGGCTTGGACGTACGTTGATAGGCAATGCCGCGCATGAAGCTGTACAAGATCTTGTGGTCAGCAAAAAAACCCTTGTTTGTGTGACTAGATCGGGGTAGGGGTTGATGCAAACTCACAATTCAGTGCCATTAGATTTATAGAAGAATTTCGAGCCCTAGAAAGACGGAGCTTTGTCAATATTGAATCCTGTCTTGAGACTGAGCTCAATGGCATATATCCGTGTATCGTACCTTGATTACTATGGGGTCGAGCTCCGCGACGGAGCCAGCAATGAGCGCAGCATTAACGAGAACTGTGGAGAGCTTCATTGCGAAATATCTAGTATCCGTCGAAGCGGATGTGTAAACGAAAGGCGTAACAGGTGCCTCTGAGGCGGGAATTCGAGATTATCGATAGACGAGTGAGAATTGATTGATTGATTGATTGATCTTGTATGGGTAGTTTTGAGGAAGGAGAAGTCAAGAAAAAACAACAAATTAAGGCCCTAGGGCAGGTACAGAGACCAAACGAAAGACTGGTTAATAAAGCCTAAAAAAAGAGAGAATGAGTGTCAAGAAATGTGAAAGAAAAGGTGAATGAAGAAGTCAAAGACAGACAGACAGAGCGACGGAGACGGAGAGGAAAAGTGAGACAGGAAAGAGGAAATCAGGAGGGAGAAGCCAGGAGAAAGTGTCCGTGGACAGTGGACAGGGGGAGCAAAGGCTTGTCAGGATGGCTGGGCGGTGTGATTGGCCAACTGCCGGATGCGTTCTGCCCGGGGGATCTTCTGGTATTGAGTACCCCCTTTCTGCTCCTTTCACCGCGTCCTGCCCAATCGGAGCCCTGCGCACGGTACACAATTGTAATTACCAAACACTGTCCACGCAACACCTGCCAGGCTGTGCCACACGAACAGCCAATAGGAGCAGCCGACGCGCTCAATTGGCTCAGGATTTCAGGGAGGGTATCCAGCGTCTAACCCAGAAACCCGCAATAATGTGGGAATGGCGGGAAGCCAAGCCGTACCAGAAACGTAACCGATGATACTGTTGCTGTCTTCACATGTTTCAGAGCACTGAATGCCACTGACTGGGTGAAGCAGATTCGACCGTTTCGTTTTTCTTGTCGCTGCTGTTGATATGGAGGAGTGAATAAATGCTCTGGTTTGCCATTTCCGCTGTGCCCGTTGGGAGCGTTTCTTTGGCTTGTAGCTGCCTGTCCGACGTAGCGCGCGACAACCAGTTCCTTTCAGCCCTCACCTGGGACTGACCGCCAGCATCGTCTCCTTCCTCTAGTTGCTTGGCTACTTGTGTCCTATCTTTTTCCTTCTTGGCCTTTTCCTTTACGGACAAATACCTAGCATTATTCTATCTGATGGCAGAAAATAATTGAAGCAACTGGCAAAACGTCAAGAAGGATAGTGCTTGTGAAATTTCAAATGGTAGCGTTTTTACATGATCTACGAAGACGGGAGGCGCGCACTTGCATGGCTTCGTATCAAGAAAACGCGGGGTACAGTGTGTATTCTCTCCGAGTCCCACAGCATCCTTATCTGTGCGATAGGGGGGGGAAAACGCCTCTGGGGTCTGTCTGCACTGCCATTGTTCCTCTTGACTGCCCCCTTATCTCGCATGTTGATTCCTCTTATTCTTCATGGTTCGATGTCAAGGAACCTAGGTAAGCATTGATTTTATCTACATGACATGAACATGGGTGTGATGCCTGCAAATTAATAATGTCCCTTTCCTTTCTTCGGGGATGTTTATGAACCCCCTTTTTAATTAATCAACGCTCCTAGCAAGCAACCCAATGCAAGGGACACTGGAAGCGATGCATGAGGTGGATAAAACAATGCAGCTAACCTTTTTTTTCTAAAAAAAAAAAAAAAAATTCCACGACAATTTGGGGTGAGAAAGAAATATATGATAGTCTCATTCCCTGCCTGTTTCTCTGGAAGATTTTATACAAACCCTGGACAATCTGTTGGAGAACGGCCTTCTAGAAAACCGGGAAGAGAAAACTAGCCTGGTCTCATCGGCCACCGGCGCTGCCATGTTCTGGTCGCCTGCTCAGCAGTAGTGCTGGGAACTTTCCATGGGCTAATAAACGCAGGGATTGGGGCCTTTCCAGCAAGTCCCTTTCTCAGTTTTGAAAATGTCATCCAAGAATGCTTGACTGGGGCTGTGCGCCAGATTCGTCAGAACCTTCCTTCCACCCTCGTTTCGGATGAGACATATCAGTGCTGGGGGGGGAGGGTCCCAGAAGCGGTGTCAAAATAAAATTTTATCGTTCTTCGCAAAGATAAACTTAATCCTGCCTGAAGTTGAGCGAAGCTGGCTCTCATCAATAATGCCTCACTGCAGTGCTTAAAACTGTTCACAAATCATCTTCAACAAAATCCCATTATTCGTCGTGCCACAACATGACTCGAGAAAATATCATGAGAAATCAAGAGTTCGCCACGAAACGCCCCGTGGACTCGTGGGGTGGCTGAACTTCTTTTCCAAAACGCTAGTTCACCTTCTTCTGAGACGAACTCCACCGATCTGAGGAATTTCGTCTCTTTTATTTCTCAAGTCTTGGCCAGTGGTCACTAGTGATGGAGAAGGGATGGGCCAGAGCGAAGACCAAAGAGAGCCCACTTTCCTTGTTTTGGCTAGTATGTATCATAGTCTGTCGTTAGTCGCCCCCATGGGCCATTAATAGCCGGAGTAGCTAAAAGAGCGTCCGAGGAATTGGCCGCTTTGGAGATTTCGAGATGGGGGGGAAGGAGCTTTCAAATAAGTGTTCATTTTCTGTGTCTTTGGAACTTTTGTTTTGTGTGAATTTTTAGTGCTTGTTTTTTTTTTGTTGGAAGAGGTTTAATTAGAAGTGTGGAAACTGCTTTCCAAGGTTGCAAGTTCGCTGGGAAGCGAAAAGTTGGGTAGTGGTTCTGTGTATTATTTTGGTTGCTATTTTTGGAAACATAATAAAAACAAGAGTTTTAAAAACCTTGTTGAGGGATAAAAAAAAGAAGCTATCAGAAAGCATGCCATGAGTACTCCGTCGTGAGCAGTAACTAATAAAAGTGGTTGATGAAGTCAAGCAGAAAAACAGGAATGTTGAGGCAAAGATTTCTGCCCGCTGGGGTTGAGAAGAGCTGAATCGACAGGATTCTGACGATCGATTACTGCCAGCGCAATGGTGGATGGTGTATTGGTCCATGACGGCATTGGGTTTTGCTCATTCCTCCGCGCTTGTTTACCTTGCTGGGCCTCGACTCGCTACGTAGTTCTGATTGATTGATCCAGAGCAGCTGGAAACTGCAGGAGGCAAAGATCCGAAAAAATCCTGCTATTGGATCGTACAGGAAATCCTGAAAGATACCTGGTGAAGCTTGCATTGGTGTGTGGCGATGTGCAGGTAGAAACGGTACAAACAATAATACATCGTGTACTGATGGGCTCAGATATAATTATTTGGCACTGGGGAAGATTGATGCATGCGTTGTGAGCGTTGGATTTTTTTCTTTCTTTTCCAGCAAGAGAATAATAGGAAGGAAAATGGGTTTGTTGTCCTGTCACTCTGTTCATTGGATACCATAATATGGTAATCTCTGCCTGTGTGCCTTACATGTTGCCCAATGTATGTCCAAGTGTGCCGTGTCTGTGCAGTTTTATGTCGTGCACTGGTCGCCCAACAAATAATTATATGCCATCCCGTACCAATGTTTTTCGTCGTCTTGGCTCGTAGAGTCCAGGTACCTGAGACCTGGAGATTGCACAGGATCAGGCACACGTTTTACATACAGATACATAAAAGTTACCGTACCCGCCGGAATTCATAGTCTTGGAGACTTTACCCCACCATACCCAGATACCAGATAAATAATGCTGCTGTGAGTGGACCACATGTCCAGGGGTTCCCAGCAATTAGCATATCCTTGGTAACTGGTCATGCTCATTGGCTAAGAATGAATAGCCCCTGTTTGTATCTTCCAATCATACCAGGCGAACAGAAAAGTATGCCATACATGTTCTGTCATTGTTTGTTATTTGGCCAGCACTGTGATCGAGTGATGGGGTGCGTGAAATAAATCCCTTAGAAAGTCCCTGATTGGCCATTTCCCCTCAGTAACATGTTCAAACCATAGTCGAGTGCTGATTGCCGTTAAATTCTAGCTGCTAGATAGACTGGATGAAGAGAAGCAGGCATCCTCATGCTCAGCTGTAGACTCGATGGTGGGCTTAAAGCAGTCAAGATAGTCAACCCTCACTTGATGCAGCTGTAGGTATCGATGGTATCGACTACTGTAAGCAAAACTGCCTCTGGGTACGGAAACAGAGATCCCTGTAAGTACCGGAGCGGTTAATAATACGCCAGGGCCGGCTGGCGCTGCCAACTTCGCCGTCACAAAGACCTGGAATCCCTTCTCGCTCTCGCTCGCCTTCTCTTTCTTCTGCTCTTTTTCTCCCCTTTCCCGTCCACAGCACGTCACCTTCCCATCGACTGGGACATTTTCTCATCTCTTGTTTGTTCTGTTTCCTTTCGCTTTCTAATCCTACACGCTCTTTTACTTCTGCTTCATTCTCCAGCGCCAATACAGTCGGGCCTCCTTCCTTTCACTCGTTTGAGGAAGGTGCTCTTGGCAAGCCGATCGACTGTGCCTTCTGGAGGAATTGGCTGAGCAACCACCCATTTTAGCCTCGTCACTCTTTGCAGCAACAAACCAGCATCTCATCTGCCACACATCGTTCATCTCACAATCATCATCACAAGCCCCCAAAAGGCATCTGTGCCAACATAGACCAGGTCCGCTTTGTGATATAATTCTACAGTTTGTTCTGGCTGGACAGGATCCAACAATTCGCGACAATCAGGGTTATTAGGATTTTTTAATTTACTCCTCAACCTTCGTGTCCATCGTTACACCGTTGCAGACACGCAAAATAAACGACCACTCTTGAGCCAGGGCAACAAGTCCTTCGTTCTGTCGTGAAACCCGAACTGTTGTTTACTTTTGCCCTTTTATCCCCGCCATTCAATCACCAACATTCGATCCGTCGCTCGTTCACTCGGCCATATCTTATTGACTTGATGGGAATCCGAGGTGAGGGATTTTTGTTTTTACTAAGGGGTTGTTCCATTTCGCGTGGTCAATCCCGGATACATACTCTGGTCTCTGTGTGTATTGGCTAACACAGGAAAATATCAGTTCTGGTCTAGGACTTCAAAACCATCATGTCGGCCTATCCAGCCGGGGGTGACCACGACCAATATGCCGATGGTTATGGTCAGAATGGCCATGACCAGAATGGCCAACAGCAGCAGCAACCCCATGCTGATTCGTACTATCAGGACGGATACTATGACCAGCAGGACTATTCTCAACATGGCGATGCGTACTATGATAGAGGGTAAGACCTCTCTGATAACAGCGGATAACATTTTTTGCGTACTAACTTTACAAAAGAAGTTATAACGATGGCCACAATGCCTATAGCCAGGATGGATACTATGAAAACAACAACAACCAAAATGGCAACCAGGATGATTACTACAACGACCAGTACTACGACCAAGGTGCGGGTGGCTATCACAATGGGCAAGGTGAATATGGTCGCGGTCGCCGCGGTGATGCTGAGGAGGACTCTGAAACATTTAGCGACTTCACGATGAGGTCGGACACTGCGCGTGCAGCGGACATGGATTATTATGGTCGAGGTGACGAACGGTATAACAGTTACAACGAGAGCCAAATGGGCGGTCGCGGCTATCGACCACCGTCTTCACAAATTTCCTACGGTGGAAACCGCTCATCGGGTGCCTCTACTCCTGTGTACGGACTTGACTACGGTAACGCCCTTCCGGCTGGCCAGCGATCACGCGAACCGTATCCTGCGTGGACGTCCGATGCTCAAATCCCGATATCCAAGGAAGAAGTCGAAGATATCTTCCTCGACCTGGTTAATAAATTCGGCTTCCAACGTGACAGTATGCGCAATATGTACGACCATTTCATGACTTTACTCGATTCTCGTGCATCCCGCATGACTCCCAACCAAGCCCTCTTGTCTTTGCACGCCGACTACATCGGTGGAGATAATGCAAACTATCGTCGTTGGTACTTCGCAGCCCACTTGGACTTGGATGATGCCGTGGGCTTTGCCAACATGAACCTGGGCAAGGCTAATCGCAGAACCAGAAAGGCACGCAAAGCTGCGAAGAAAGCAGCGGAGACAGACCCAAAGAACGAAGAGCGGGCTCTAGAGGCTCTTGAGGGTGATAACAGCCTGGAAGCCGCTGAGTACCGATGGAAAACTCGAATGAATCGTATGTCACAGCATGATCGAGCCCGCCAGATTGCTCTCTATCTCCTTTGCTGGGGCGAAGCCAACCAGGTTCGGTTCATGCCTGAGTTGCTGTGCTTCGTTTTCAAGTGTGCAGATGACTATCTGCAGTCTCCCGAATGTCAGAACCGTGTCGAACCAGTCGAGGAGTACACCTACCTTAATGAAATCGTCACACCCCTCTATCAATTCTGCCGTGATCAGGGTTATGAAATCATTGACGGCAAGTACGTCCGCCGTGAGCGTGATCATAACCAGATCATTGGATATGATGATATGAACCAGCTCTTCTGGTACCCCGAAGGCATCGAGCGCATTGTGATGGAAGATAAAACTCGACTTGTTGATGTGCCCACGGCTGAGCGTTATCTGAAGCTTAAGGAAGTCAACTGGGGCAAGGCCTTCTTCAAGACCTACAGAGAAACACGCTCCTGGTTCCATATGCTTGTCAACTTTAACCGCATCTGGGTTATTCACATCGGTGCATTCTGGTTCTACACTTCCTTCAACGCCCCAACGCTCTACACCGAGAACTATGAACAAGAGAAAAACAACTCCCCCCACACTCCAGTCACCTGGTCTATCGTTGCCCTTGGAGGTGCTCTGTCGACGTTTATTATGATATGCGCTACGATTACTGAATGGGCTTACGTTCCTCGACGATGGGCTGGCGCTCAACACTTAACAAAACGCCTGCTCTTCCTTCTTGCCGTCTTTGCTATCAATCTCGGGCCTAGCTTCTACGTCTTCCTCGTGAACCAGGAGGATAAGATTGCGCTTGCTCTGGGGATCGTGCAATTCATCCTCGCCTTGTTCACATTCTTCTTCTTTTCCGTCATGCCTCTTGGTGGACTATTTGGGAGCTATCTCACCAAGAATACCCGGCAATACGTGGCAAGCCAGACATTCACTGCTAGCTTCCCTCGCCTCCGCGGAAACGATATGTGGATGTCTTACGGTCTATGGTTCTTCGTTTTCCTGGCCAAACTTGCCGAGTCCTACGTCTTCCTCACGCATTCTTTCCGTGACCCTATCCGTATCCTGTCGATAATGAAGATTAGAAACTGCGCAGGTGATGCTTTGTTAGGGGATGTTCTCTGCAAACAGCAACCAAGAATCCTTTTGGGAATTATGTTTTTTACGGATTTGGTCCTGTTCTTCCTTGATACCTACCTGTGGTACATTATTCTTAACACGGTTTTCTCGGTCTCTCGCTCGTTCTACCTCGGCGTATCTATCCTCTCTCCGTGGAGAAATATCTTCTCTCGCTTGCCAAAACGTATCTACTCAAAGGTCCTTGCTACCACTGACATGGAAATCAAGTACAAGCCGAAGGTGCTCATCTCACAAATTTGGAACGCCGTCGTCATTTCAATGTATCGAGAGCATCTTTTGGCCATCGATCATGTCCAGAAGTTGCTCTACCACCAGGTCCCTTCGGAACAGGAAGGAAAGCGGACTTTGCGGGCTCCTACCTTTTTCGTCTCGCAGGAGGATCACTCGTTCGAAACTGAATTCTTCCCATCGCAAAGCGAGGCTGAACGTCGCATTTCTTTCTTTGCCCAGTCACTCTCTACGCCTATTCCGGAGCCGGTCCCTGTTGACAATATGCCAACATTCACTGTCTTGATTCCCCACTACAGCGAGAAGATCCTCCTATCCCTGCGCGAGATTATTCGTGAGGATGAGCCCTATTCCCGTGTCACTTTACTTGAATACCTCAAGCAGTTGCACCCTCACGAGTGGGATTGTTTTGTCAAAGACACCAAGATCCTTGCGGACGAGACTTCCCAATTCAATGGCGACAATGAAAAGAACGAGAAGGACGCAGCCAAGAGCAAGATTGATGATCTCCCCTTCTACTGCATTGGTTTCAAATCTGCCGCTCCTGAGTATACTCTTCGAACTCGTATCTGGGCATCCCTTCGCTCTCAGACCCTCTACCGCACGATCTCTGGTTTCATGAACTACAGCCGAGCTATCAAACTTTTGTACCGAGTAGAGAACCCCGAAGTCGTTCAGATGTTTGGAGGCAATTCCGAAAAGCTCGAGAGAGAATTGGAACGCATGGCCCGTCGCAAGTTCAGGATCTGTGTCTCTATGCAGCGATATACAAAGTTCAACAAAGAAGAGCGTGAGAATACCGAATTCTTGCTTAGAGCCTATCCGGATCTTCAAATTGCGTATCTCGACGAGGAGCCTCCGGTCAATGAAGGTGATGAACCTCGCCTCTATTCTGCATTGATTGACGGTCATTCAGAGATCTTGGAGAACGGTTCGCGACGTCCAAAGTTCCGTGTTCAACTTTCGGGTAATCCTATTCTCGGTGACGGCAAATCCGATAACCAAAATCACGCAATCATTTTCTATCGGGGTGAATACATTCAGCTCATCGATGCCAATCAGGACAACTACTTGGAAGAATGTCTCAAGATCCGCAGTGTTCTTGCCGAATTCGAAGAGATGACTACTGATAATGTCTCTCCCTACACCCCTGGCCTTCCTCCAACCAAGTCTAACCCGGTTGCCATTCTTGGTGCCCGCGAGTATATCTTTTCGGAGAACATTGGTATTCTCGGTGATGTTGCTGCTGGAAAGGAACAGACCTTTGGTACTCTCTTTGCTCGTACTCTCGCTCAAATTGGTGGCAAGCTTCACTATGGCCATCCCGATTTCCTCAATGGTATTTTCATGACTACTCGCGGGGGAGTTTCCAAGGCGCAAAAGGGCTTGCATCTCAACGAGGATATTTACGCTGGTATGAATGCTCTTCTGCGTGGTGGTCGTATCAAGCACTGCGAATATTATCAATGCGGCAAGGGACGTGATCTCGGCTTCGGTTCTATCCTCAACTTCACAACCAAGATCGGTACCGGTATGGGCGAACAGATGCTTTCTCGTGAATACTACTATCTCGGTACTCAATTGCCTCTGGATCGCTTCCTCTCTTTCTACTACGCCCATCCTGGCTTCCACATCAACAACGTGTTCATTATGCTTTCAGTGCAGTTGTTCATGCTGGTATTGATCAACGCTGGAGCTCTCCGCCATGAGACTATTATCTGTATTTTTAAGAAGGGTGCCCCAATCACTGATCCGCTGAAGCCAACTGGTTGTGCCGATCTCATTCCCATTCTTGACTGGATTGACCGCTGTATCGCCTCTATCTGTATCGTTTTATTGATCTCCTTCTTACCTTTGGTCGTCCAAGAGTTGACAGAACGCGGGCCCTGGCGAGCAGCCACTCGTCTTGCCAAGCACTTCGGCTCCTTATCTCCCCTGTTTGAGGTTTTCGTCTGCCAAATCTATGCCAATTCTCTGCAAAACAACTTGTCATTTGGAGGCGCCCGATATATCGGTACTGGTCGTGGCTTCGCCACTGCACGCATTCCCTTTGGTGTTTTGTATTCGCGATTTGCTGGCCCATCCATCTACCTTGGTGCGAGATCGTTGATGATGTTACTCTTCGCCACCGTTACCGTCTGGTCTTCCTGGTTGGTTTACTTCTGGTTCTCGCTTATGGCCCTCGCCGTTTCGCCATTCTTGTTTAACCCTCACCAGTTCTCATGGAACGATTTCTTCATCGATTACCGCGATTACCTTCGATGGCTTTCACGAGGCAATTCTCGTTCGCACGCCTCATCATGGATTGCCTTTTGCCGGTTGTCCCGTACTCGAATTACTGGTTACAAACGCAAGGTCCTTGGCCAACCATCTGAGAAGCTCTCCGGAGACGCACCACGAGCTGGCATCACCAACATCTTCTTTAGCGAAATCATGGGCCCGCTTGTTCTATGTGTCATCACAATCATCCCATATCTGTTCATCAATGCTCAAACTGGTGTGACGGATGATCTCGAGAAGCCTACTAACTCCCTTATCCGACTTGCAATCGTGGCATTCGGCCCTATAGCTGTCAATGCCGGCGTTGCTCTTGTTTTCTTTGCAATGGCTTGTTGTATGGGCCCTCTGTTCGGCATGTGCTGTAAGAAGTTTGGCGCTGTGCTTGCAGCCATTGCACATGCTATTGCAGTTATCATGCTCATTGCCTTCTTTGAGGTCATGTTCTTCCTGGAAGGTTGGGTCTTTGCCAAGGCTATGATCGGAATGATCGCCGTCGTCGCTATTCAGAGACTGGTATACAAGTTGATCATCGCACTGGCATTGACAAGAGAATTCCGTCACGATCAATCAAACGTTGCCTGGTGGACAGGACAGTGGTATAGCATGGGTTGGCACTCTGTGTCCCAACCAGGCCGTGAATTCCTCTGCAAGATCACAGAGATGGGCTTGTTCGCAGCAGACTTTATCCTCGGTCATTTCCTACTCTTCTTTATGCTCCCGCCCATTCTTATTCCCTTCGCGGATAAGGGTCACTCTATAATGCTATTCTGGCTCCGTCCGAGGTATGTTTCATGGAGGTTTTTCCCAACCTTTTCGACTTGGAATTAATCCAGCTAACGCGGTTTTTAGTCGTCAAATTCGCCCTCCGATTTACTCGCTGAAACAGAGTAAGCTGCGCAAGAGAAGAGTTATTCGATTTGCTATTCTCTATTTCGTTATGCTCATCGTTTTCCTTGCTCTTATCATCGGGCCTGTCGTCGGTGGTAAATATCTCACAGGCCTACCGACCATTCCCATGGACCTTCTGCAGCCCACTGGCCAGAGGAACAATGATACTTTGGCGTCCGAAACTGGAACTGCTTTGCAGGGCGATGCGTCCGAAACTAGCAGCCCCGACCGGATGGTCCGATTATTCTAAGCGGGAGATGTGTCCGTCTTTAGACTTCTCCCCATCCATCCGCGGAGTGGCGAATGGGGTGTATGAATAGGTAGAGAATTTCCAGCATGTATGGGCATTCTCAATGGTGGTCCATCTTGATGTGCTGGATACTCTACTACATTGCTAATGAATCTTTTTTCTCTGCTTTTATTTCATATCTTTTCCCGTCTCTAATGCCTGGCGGTGTTCAGTAGCTCTTGTGCTCTGCAGTAATGGCAAGCTATTAGACATTTCTTTTTGCCTTTTCTGTTGTTGACCGTCTCCCTTCCTTAGCAGTTCCTTTTTTTCCCCCCCTCACCACAGAAGATCTCGCTTGCTAGTATATCTGTTGCTGCACTTCCTTTTTGTTCCCTCTACATTTGCTTTTTTGTTGTTTTACATTACGGGTAGCTGAATAGGAGCGGAACCTGCTCTGTTCCCTTTAACCCTTAAGCTTTTCCTTGCCTGTCTTAACTCTCCTAGCATGCTACTACTATGACAGCTAATGAAAGCTTGAAGTTTTGATTTTCAATGGGTTTCGAGGGTGTTGTAACAGTGCTCTAGAAAGTAGACTTTTATTCTGTAGACAATGTATGTGTTGCCATATGGCAAGCCTTGATGCTGTCGTTCGTCGTTGCCATAGATTGCGCCTTACTGCATTGGGCCATGAAACTCGCTGAACATCACGTGATAGCTAGAAAAAGGGAGACCTGTTAGGTCCGGCGGATTCGCAATCAACAAAGCCACCTTCTCTACGCTCCATCCCATCTCTCTCAGTCTCTCTCTCCCTCTCTCTCGTTATCTGCAGAGTAGTCATTCTGGCTCTGTTCCCTATTATGTCACGATGGATATCCAGGACACCCTCAGACTGTGCCTAGACTACCTGCACCTTCTTTCCGACCAATTCCACCGCGTCCCGGGCTCCGCTATCTTCCTCCGTTACGTGAAATCAAGCTACCAGAATGATCCCGTTCGCTCCGCCGTCGAGCTATTCCTCTTCTTGTTTGCCGTGAGATATTTGCTCGCGCCCAAATATTCGACGAAGCCGAATTTCGTACCTTTGTCCGAAGGGGTGAGACCGCCCCGGCCTGTTTTCTTTTTTCCTCGCTGCGTTTCTGTTTTGGTTTTAGGGGGAGCGCGTAGTTTTTTTGTTAACAGAAGGGATTTTGGGCTGATGTAGGAAATCGATGATTTGGTTGAGGATTGGGCGCCAGAGCCGCTTGTTCCGGAGGCTTCGCCGCAGGATGAGGCGGAAGTAGACAGGCGTGTCGTCCTTGCTGGGTATGTCTTTGCCTGCTCAGGAGCCTCTCACGGCTTGACGAGTTAAAATCGTATTTTGCTTACGCTGTTTCCTATTTCCCGATAGGCCGACTGGACCGAAATCGAAGCTCACCAATGGACGCACCGTGATTAATTTTGCTTCGTACAACTTCTACAACCTTATCGCGAACGAGACTTTGAAAGAAAAAGCTATCCAAACACTCCGTATGTATGGCGTTGGGCCCTGCGGCCCGCCGGGTTTCTACGGTACGCAAGATGTGCATATGAAGACCGAAGCCGACGTTTCTTCGTTCCTGGGCACTCCGGCATGTATTGTCTATGCGCAAGCATTTTCGACCATCTCGAGCGTAATCCCCGCGTTTTCGAAACGAGGCGACATCATCGTCGCGGACAAGGGCGTTAACTATGCGATTCGCAAGGGAATTCAGATCTCGAGAAGCGCGGTCCGGTGGTATGAGCATAACGATATGGATGATTTGGAGAGGATTTTGAGCAAGATTACCAAGGAGCAGGCGAAGAAACCGCTCACGAGGAGGTTTATTGTTACTGAGGGACTTTTCGAAACTCGTGGGGATATGGCTGATTTACCGAAGATTGTGGGTTGCCAACCTAGACGTAATCTCGGGACTTGCAGAATGGTATTCGCTGACTGATCCTTTGCAGATCGAATTGAAGCTGAAATACAAGTTCCGGCTCATCCTTGACGAGACATGGTCATTCGGTGTTCTTGGACGGACAGGCCGTGGAATTACGGAACATCAAAACGTCGATGCAGCGGAGGTCGATATGATTGTGGGCTCATTGGCTGGGCCGTTGATTGCTGGTGGAGGCTTCTGTGCTGGATCAGAGGAGATTGTCCACCATCAACGTATTTCGGCTACTTCCTACTGTTTCTCTGCAGCGTTACCTGCTCTCTTGTCCACGACTGCTAGCGAATCACTCGCAGTCTTGCAAACGAACCCGGACATGATGGTGCAGCTGAGAGAGAACATAAAGGCAATGTGGTCCCAACTGGACCCGCGGAGCGATTGGGTATACTGTTCCAGCGCTCCAGAGAACCCGGTTATGCTCCTTGTCCTAAAGCCGGAAGTGGTATCTTCGAAGCGCCTTTCGGTTGACGACCAGCAACAGATACTTCAGGACATTGTTGATGAGGTATGTTAATCCTTCACCCACCGTCCACCCTCCTGCATAATTTCGTTTTCCTGAGAGGAGCTAGATACTAATACTGGCTTAGTCTCTTGCCAATGGCGTTTTAATCTCACGACTCAAATCCATTCCTGACGAAGTGGTTCCCAAGCATATTGCCACACCGGAGCCTCCAGCTCTGAAGATCTGCCTAACTACTGGCCTTACCCGAAGGGAAGTCGAGAAAGCAGGCACTACCATCCGACACGCGATTACAAAGGTTCTCAGACAGAAGCGGTGAAGCCACCTTCAAAAGTCTGGGTTCTGTTTGATTAACAATTATCATGTTTATACCTCTGCGTCAAACCTCTGCGTCAAACCTATACGTCAGGTTTCAATGGACCTGTTAAACGAAAACGTTTTTGCCATGAGTTGGATGGAAAGCCTTGTGGGAACTTGGGATAACCCGGTAATAATGATCGCTTTTTGCTTGCTCTTCTTTGTACTACAGCTTTCTTCACTTTGTAATGGACCTCTCTGTGGAGGCGGTGTCGCCTAGATGGCGACTCCTCTTTTCTTGTTTGTCCCTTTTTTTTCTTTCTTTCTCCCCTAATGGCCGGCTTTCCCCTGTCCTTTTCTTTTTCACTCCAAGCAAGCATCGACCCTGCTTGTGGGAAAGGCAATCTGCCCCTGCAAGAACCACTATGTCTGCCATCTGGATACATGGAAACAGCAGCATGTTTGGGAAAATGTGTGACAAACTGCCTGCAGCGGGACGGCAAGCGATGGCGAACTTGGATAGAACTTTTTCCCTTGACCATGCATCATAATACCTACCTCTCTTCAGGCGGCAATTGGTTGGTTTTTTTTAATGTTATTATTATTAGATATGCTTATTCTCCTTTTTAATGGAATTAGTCCACTATGGGTCTTAGAACCCTGGGTGTCTTTTTCCTGCATGGCAAATGGGCTTTTTTTTTCTTTCTTTTCTTTTTGTTACCTTTACCCACGCGTCTTCAAGCCTTGATCTGTGCGACCCATCCAGCATGCATGCAAACTTCCATCTAACCGCTCGGTTGTGCAACCGACGCTCAGCGACCACGCAATCAGACAGATATTCAGTCTTGCGGCAGATCAGGCCACGCAGATGGGCTACAGATTGCATGCTTATTATACTGCAATCAAACAACCCTTGAACTGAAACCGTCTCATCATCTACCCCATGCGTTCTTCAGAAATGGGGGGTATGAAGCCTTTTATTTTGAAGCTACATGGAGATATTACGGCGCAGCATATGGAGATGGGTTCAATTCTCGGACCTATCAAAGGGGCACTGCACCTGTCCTGTTGCAGGCAATTCTGCAGAAGCAAGAAGTGGACTATTTTCGGAGTCTTTCTTGAGATATTTGTGTCTTTCGATTCAACAAATATGAAATCCTTGAGATAAGAAGCCTGCAGGTCCGTCCGTACAGGGGATTGAAGATGAGAAAATCCATGGACTTCTTATAACCCCCCGGTTTCATTTACACGGTTTTTTTTTTTTTTTGGGGAGAGGTGGGGGTTCACTGCTACTAGCCAGTTCAACAGAATTCACCGTGGAATTGCTTTCCGTGGGAATTTCATTTTTGTCATACCTGCTTGCGGATCTTCTTTTTGTTTGACCACCTTCATTTATTTCTGAGCTTTTGCGCTCTATTTCTTTCATTTCCGGCTGCGGGTTCATAACCTTCCTTTTGCGGAACGTGGTGATATGATATCAATCTCCAGCCCGCTTTCCGGAAATTGCTGAGACTCTTCTACTGTATGTTCTGTCCACGCTTCGCATAACGCATGCCTTGGTTGCGGTGCGCACGTAGACTTTTCTTAGTTATTATTTCCGCACTCGTTGACTACCCTTTCTATGCTGCAATTTGTTTGAATATTCCCACCGTCGGGAAGTTCGACGGTAACATCTTCTCATACCCTCCAGGGGTAAATTGCTTGATTCACGACACATATTCGATGGTCGTTATAACGTCCTCCTCCACCCGCTGATTCCCCAACACAACTAGCGCATACAATTGCTGGAAAGTTGATCACGTTTAAGATCTGGGCGTTGGGAGAACTGCTGTATGGGACGAGCTTTGGTGTATGTTTTCCCTCTATCTATTCACCCTCCACTCATTTGTGGCAAGGTGAAATGGGGCTCTATACAAGGAACTAACTTCCCCCCTAAGCGAAGAATCCTTTTCGCTTGCAGAGATATACGATTTGCGTTTATTGCTCGCTCATAAGTAAACGATCAGGATGAAGGGATGCGTCTTTATTTTCGGATTCCTTTCCTTCGTCGTTGCGGCGTCTGCGTTCCCAAGGCGTATGATAACCCGTCTTTCCTCCAAGATATTATTTCAGTCTGCCTTACTGATACTGCTATCTATAGTTCGGGGCGGTCTCCATCTTGGAATTAATGACGTACTCGATATTTCTATTACTGAAGAATCACAATCCGCAGCTGTTCGGATTGGCGAGTATGGCAAGACTACCAGCGTGGAGACATTGCAACAGATCCCGACTCAACGCCCGGACCCAGCTAGAGGAATCCCGGATAGCTTTAAGGAGATCGAAGTTAGTTTGAATATTGACCTCCTTCGCCTCATCTTTGGCAGCGGGAATGGAGTGGATGGTGCCGCCACCTCAACTGCAACCCCCGTGCCCTATGCGACTGGGACTTCCGTTCATACTACTCAACCTAGACCACAGCCGACAGGTCGTACTTCTTTGCATGCTCGAAATCCTCAAACCGAACGCGTGGGTATTTGCTATAGCCCGTATAACACCGACAGCAGCTGCAAATCTCAGGACCAAGTGAACTCCGATATCAACCGACTAGGCGAATATTCGATGATTCGGTCCTACGGTATCGATTGCGATCAAGTCCAAAAGATTCTGCGCGCGACGGAAAAGACTAAGAAAAAGATCTACATGGGTATTTACAACGTTGAGAAACTTGACGAGGAATTGAAAATCCTTATCAATTCTGCGAAATCGTCATGGTCTAGAATCAAGGCTGTGTATATTGGGAACGAACTTGTCAACAGCAAGCAAATGGCCGCCGGTCAAGTCGTGAATGCGGTGAGGACTGCGCGCTCTAGACTACGGCAGGCAGGGTACTCGGGCCCTGTTGGCACAGTCGATACCGTCAATGCCATTCATGAAAATCCTGAGTTGTGCAGAGTGTCTGACCACTGTGCGGTCAACGTTCATGCATTTTTCGACCCCAACACAAGCGCTGCTGATGCGGGAAAATTTGTCAAGGGTCAGGTATCTCTCGTAGCCGCCAAATTTAACGGTTCGAAGAAAGTGGTTGTTACGGAAACTGGCTGGCCGTCTCAGGGCCAGCCAAATGGCCGCGCAGTACCGTCTGAGGAAAACCAACGGGTGGCGGTTGATAGTATAAAAAGGGCCTTTTCGACGCATGGTAATAATGATGGGGATCTGGTTTTCTTGCTTTCTGCGTTTAATGATGGTTGGAAAACGGATAATCCGTCTACTTTTGGGGTTGAGAAGTATTGGGGAATTGTGGACTGACAATGGACTTTTTTCACCCCTTTTCGATAAAGAGATGAATGGACTAGCTAGGGCAGGGGGGGCTGTATTTCTTCGACTAGCGACCTGTGAATGAATGCCCTCTTTGACTTTGCCACAGATTCTCTCTGTATCTCTCTCTGCAGCCCCTTTTCTTCTTTTTTCAAATCTATGTACCAAATAGTTACAACTGCGCATAGTCTGGAGATGAAATTCTTCATACAGCCTTGTTCAATATTTTGCCACAGTATAGTCTCAAGCTGTCAGCCATGATTAGTTTTGCTGTTCCATATCACCAATTCAAGCATCACGGGTTACCTAGAGATATATAATAAGATTACTAAATTTAAAAAAAGATCTCAAAAAAGGTCCCACAAGTAGTAAGAAGTCTATGTATCTTGAAGATTCTTTTTCCTTTCCCCTGTTCTTCGCTTTCTGCGGCTCCCACCATCTAAGTCACACGTACTCAGGCGGCGATAGCAAGTAGTCGTTCGTTTCTCACAGTTCTGGGAGGGCTGAAGAGAACTCTTTTGAGTATGATTTCTCGCGGAAGGGGCGCGATGTGGACGGGCAAAGTATGCGGAGGAAGTAGAGGAGAGATGACGCTGGGGACGACGATGCGGGAAAATGGACTTTTGGAGAATATGTTGAGCTGGGTATGGGTAGCCTCCTAGTGCGGATAAAAGGACTGGTTAGGTCTAAGGGCCCATATCAAGAAGTGAGAGTAGGGCTTTTGTAGTTGCAAGGCTGTTTTTCTTTTCCCTTTTTCTTTCTTTTTTTGGGACGCAAGGGACGTACTTTCAGATATTTAAGGCATGACTACTTGTAGCCTATATAAACAATGGATAGAAATTATCTAGAGGTATTTTATATTGAATTTTCCATGCTCTCTCTCTCGTAAAGCCTGAGCAAATCGACCATCCACACATACTATCGCTGTACATCACATAACCAAGAAGCAAAAACGTGCGGGTATATATATAATGGTAGACTAGGACGGAAAAACAAGCCACCAACAAAAAAGAAGAAAATAGAGAACGAAAGGCCACGAATAGACACGACGGGAAAAAAAAGGGGGGGAATAGTTGTTCGACAGCAGGGTAGAGGAGTATGATTTGTAGATTTCCATCCATTCTCCTCAAAACGAGAAAAATAACTGCAGATGCCTGCTACCCGAATGCTCAATTGGGAGGGTGGCGGAGTTGGAGAAGACGTTGAAAAATAAAATCAAGCAAAATTTAGTTTTCTGGAAACTGCGTTTCACTCGCCGCATGCTGCACACCATTGGGCTGTGTGTCCGCTGCAGTGTCCGTACCTGCCGACGATTCCAGGGAACCTAAAGAGCCGGAAGTCTGATGGCCACCGTTATGATTCTCCGTCAAAATAATCGCCGGGGGTTCCCCGTCAGCTTTCTTGTCCTGAGACTTCTTGCCTCGCCAGCGTCGCGTTTTTGGTGGTTCGGGCTTCTGTGGCGGGTGTCCGTTTGTGGGAGGAGGAGTTGGTGATGTCGGTGTCGTTGCTGCTGATACTGGTGCTAATAGATGCGGTTTGTGATGCGAGGAGTCGGAGTGTAAGGGGGGAGGTGGTGGATGGCGATGGCTGGAGCGGAAATCGGGATGAGTGACTGGCGGAACGGAGTGTGATGACCTGCGCGGCGGTGGGACAGCTGGAGGGTGTGCGGAGGTGAAAGATTGGTGAGTGCGGGTTTTGGGAACTATGATGGTCGGGGCTGCGAGGTCCTTGCTCTCAGGCGGGGGTGGTGATGGTGCTTGAGATTGCTCCGAAGGGTGTGTTGGGGGTGGCGCAGACCCGGATGTCACGCGATCATTTGAGATCCTTCTGCGGTGGGTTGTTGATGTTACAGCTGTAGGAGAAGAGATCTCAACATCAGGTGTCTTGGATTCTCCTCCACCCTCATCTTCTTGTCCGCGACGGCCCCGCCATCGTCTTGTTTTCGGGGGCTGTGGTTTCTGTTTTGAGATTGTTGTAGTATTTGGTTTCAATACATTCAGACTATCCGTGCGCGGAGGTAGAATGAGTCCTGGCTTCTCCTTTTCTGATGCGACCTGTGATACACTGCCAGCTGAGGAGCGGGCAGCCTCCAGGTCCATACCCAGGATATTTGCTTGCTTTGGATCCAACGCCGGTATCGAGTCAGACATAGAAGAGTCGTGCTTGGAAACTCTGGGTGACAAAGGGGGTGGAGAAGCTGATGTCGCTGTTGTAGGAGTGCTGGCATCATTTACACTCTCCTCAGTGCTGGCACCCTGATTCTGCGCATCCACATCAGCATTTGCTTCTGCTGTTTCTTCTGTTTGGCCGCGGACGGCTTCTTCCTCTTCTTCCTCTTCTTCTTCCTCCTCCTCTTCCTGATCATTCAACCATTCAACATTACAACAACGCAACACCAATCGCCTAGTTGTTTCGTCAACATCGTCAAAGTGGAGAATCTTGTCATCCTCGGCCTCGTCCGAAAATTGGCCCCTGACGAGGATTCCCAGTAGTTTCCGCACTTCTTCTCGCTTGTAATGAGGCGGATACTGGAGCTGAGTGTGGGCTAACAGAGGATAGAGAACGCGCAAGTATGTATGTCGAAGGGCGGATGCTTCCTCCGGAAGATCCAGGAGATTACGAATTATTATGTCCACGAGGACGCGAAGGTCATTAGTGTAAAAATACTCGTACGTCAAAGGAGTAGTGAAAAGTAGATATAAGAGTTTGAGGGTAAGTAATTGTAGAGAAGTTTCGCCTGCGAGGTGTATTATCACGTAAGCATTCGAACTGTAAAGTAAATGGAGGCTCCGTAAACGTACTTTCACGGTTAAGAAGAAGAATAATGTTTTCTCCAAATGTTTTGTAAACGTCGCCGAATGCTGAGAGAATCTTTACGACCTTGTTCGTTGGAGGTTGCGAGGATGATCGCTCTGAATCAGGATCGTGAGCGGACACCATGAATTGTTCATTAAGAACCAACTATGGAGAAGACAGTCAGCATGAACATATATACCATAGAGGGATATGGACAGGAGGTGGCATGTCTCACCAGAGCTCGAACCACATAGTAATGATACGGATCATTCGCGTCATCAGACAGCTCCTCCGTGATTTGAAATAGATGCTTAACAAACTCATCGTCCACGAGAACTGCTCAGATACTCCCATTGAATCAGCCCTGCCGTCTCCTTTTCTTTCCTAAAAGCACTTTCTTTCCGCGCACACGTGCAGACATAGGTGTGTATTTCAAACTCACCTAGATCCTGAATTTTAATCCTCTGAATCCTCGACATTTCATATATCAGATCTATAAGCATACGGTGAAGACCGGCTCCGCCGTCGCCATGATCCCGCGATGGAGGTGTTTGTATAAGCTCAATCAATCGCACAAAGGCGCCCTCCTCATTCATCAACTCGAACGTAGCCTCATTATCCCGCCCGTCGAACAGTAGGAACGAAACTGCAATGTGGAGTACGTCGGCGCCATCTTCCTACTCCCGCAAGTCAAGCGCGTTAGTTTTCAAAATTCCAAATTGATTGAACGCAAGTCACTCCCTCCAGAATGGGGTATATGACGTCAAAAAAAAAGAGACAAACAAAACAAACGTACCTGAAGCAAGCAATATATAATCTGCCTCCGCACATAATCCGCATGAGCGGCAAATAACTCCGACTTTATAAGCCGTTCATCGCAGCGGTAGATCTCGTATTCCGAGTGAAGATAATCGGCTATTTTTGAACGCCCCAAAAGCGATAATGGCCCCGGTTAGAAAATCACCCCAATTATATCTCTCGAGATTTTGCCCCCCCTCAAATCCGCACAGGCTATATTTTGCCCAATATCTTATATGCAACACACTAACACACACACCTTTGTACTTCGCTGTCAGACCCAGGTAAGACCGTAAAACATTATCGATGGCAGCGTGGGATTCGCATTTCGCAGAGAGGATCTGTTGTAGTTCTATTTGTCATTTTAAAAAAAAAAGATGTTAGAAATCCCGATCAATCAACACAAAATGTATCTGGAACTGACCGAAAAGAAAAGGTCCTTCCAAAAGATTCACAGTAGTATTGGAAAAGCGAGTGTAGATATTGTTAAACCCGCATCCCCACAACCCAGGAAGTAAAGCAGATAGGGAGTAGAACAAAAACGCAGAGAGAGAAACTCACCGTCCCAAAATTGCTGCTCATTGTCTATATTATACGAGACTTCGAATTCCATTCCCCCTTTATCGTAGAATCATTGCGAGGAGATTTATTGTTACCGGGCGGCGGGAGGAGGGGGGAGGAGGGGCGTGGTTGTCGTTGGGTATAGGGTCAGACAATATGCGCGGCGAACAACGTAGAAGCTTGACTCGAAAGTCGTATTAGAGGGAAGGTGCAGGAGCAGTGGAAGATAAGGCTGGTGGGAGTCGCAGCGGGAGAAGAGGGCATTATATTGCCTCTGTTCCAAAGCAAGAGAGGCGCGCGCGTGGGGGGGGGTTGTTACTTCTAGTGATAGTTGGAAGGGAGGGTTACAAGGATGCGGTCTCACGCGAGCGAAGGAGAGTGGACTCAAGTGGAGAGGAAATCAGGGAACAGCGTCTGGGCGGGAGGGTAATTACAATACGTGCGTGTTTGGGTGTGGGCGTGGTGAAGGTGGTGGTATTGATACAGGGGAATACGACTATGTAATACATCGACCTTGGCGGGCTGTGAGGCTTATTCCCGCGGCTGAGCAAGGTTGAATTTCTTTGACGTCGGCGATTTTGATACTGAACATAAAGAACTAAAGATCCAAGGATCTAGGGGAGATGCTGCCCTGCGCGCTGAGGAGATAGAATGTTTGTTATAGGGAATACGTGCGTTTTAAACATCATAGATACACAAAACCCAGATGAACCAGCTCGGAAAAAACTAGAGTAATGAAACGATGAGAAAGAAAAAAAGGTAGGTGGCGTATAAGAATGGGAAGCAATGCAAGGGATAAAACGAATTATAAGAAAAATGGTAAAGAAACATATATATATAGAAGTACTTCCGAGAGTAGGACAAAAAAAAAACAAAGAACACGGACATTGAAAACGATGATGGCTATTATCCTGAGTGCCAAAGACAACAGATGTAGGATGCATATTGCCAGCACTTATGCTCTTCTATGCCGAAGAGCTGGCATGTTCCAATCAATTCTTGTCATGCGGGGAGTATATAGTAACACAATAGTAATAAGAATGCATAGCGAGGAGGATGCAACACGTCTCTCCGCTTATTTATGAAGGCCGTTTGAACGGATGAGCTTCGGTATTTCTAAAAGAGAAAAAAAACGGAAATATCAGCATAATATCCATCAAAAAAAATCGAATAAACAAAGGAGGGGGCAAACACTTACAGAACATACTCATCCAAACTAACAACCGAAGCATCACTGAAGAGTAGGTAGAAATACTTCAACGTCTCCGCAAGCCAGAAGGACTCCATCTCGTTGAGGAAGAAGGGGAGTTCACTAGTCACATCTTTGATCGCCGAACTAGCAAGCTCAGTGCGGGTAGCTGCTTCAATGGCCTTGAACATTTGCCATCCCTTTTCTCTCCAGATCTCGTCACCAGTAATGCGATACATGATGAAAACAGACTCGATGGCCTCAGGGCGGAGAATGTATTTCCTGCTGGAAATACCGGTGAATCCAGGAGGAAGACGCTCCTCTTTGATTCTGGTTTCTGCGTACTCTTCATGAGGTACAACCACCGGCTTTCCCCCTATTTGGTGGTGTACTGACTCTGGGATAGGCCTGTCTGCAGCAGCAGGAGGGACAGGGCCGTCACGCTTAGCATGTGTATCGGTATCCTCCTCCTCGGGCACTTCCTTGGGTTCCACTGGTGCTTTGGGCTCTTCACCGCCGGTCTTGGCGCTATCTAATGCATTGAGCCGGTCATACCATGCATCAAGCCGGGATTTCCTCTCAGCTTGGTAAGGGTCAAGCGCCTCGTAATATCGGGTCTGGTTCCATTTGCAATCATCAACGGAATCGCAAGGGAGCAACTCGAAGCTTTCAGGCATGATTCCGGTCTTGGTCGATTCATATGCCCAGACACAGCCATCTGTCAGTTTCGAGGCGATTTCCAAATCCTCTTCCAGGTCGAAAATTTTGGCACCGATTCCAAACATCCCGCCGGCAAAGCAGCCAAGATGGGTACCTTCGTACATATAATCGAGCTTGGGTTTATCGCCATTTGTTTTTTTTGAGTTTACAGCAGCAAGGGAGAGGATGTCACGGTCGTTGTCTGGAATCATGGGCCTGAAGAGGAGCTTGTCCCTGGTGGCCTTCATGGACTTCTCGTATAGAGTGCGGTACTGGTCACTGAGGCCTCCAAGAAGCATAAATTCTTTGGGCAGGTACTCGTATGCGGAATCTGCAAGGCCTCCCAAAGTGAATTTATCCACACGGGTATGTGGAGGTGAAGCAAGGCCTTGCTCCGCACAATTAGATTCCTTAGTGGTAGGCTTGGGCTTCTCCTTTTCCTCGGGTACTTCTGCTGGTTCTACCTGCGAGTCAGAGGATGGCTTTTTGGTCGGCTCCTCTGGTGTCGCATCATAGTTGGCAGGTTCTGCGTCTTCAAGTAATGGGTCATCCTCTGGTGTGTCCCGCTTGTCCTTCTTGTCATTGGAAATCGGCTGCTCTGGAATAGTGGGAGCCTGCTTTGATGGTGTTATCACGGGCTGCCCTTTCTGCAGTATTTGGAGGGCCTTCTTGCATCCAGAGGCATCAATGTACGCTGGCCAGAGTCCAGGAATATCTGTCTCGTCCTGGAACTCTTCCAAGGCATTAGTAATCCGCGCCACGGCGTCATAATATTTCTCTTCTCCAGTGATTTGCGCAAGTCGAGTAAACTCAACGGTCAACGAGGCGATCTCAGCGAGCACAGCACGAACACCGGCACGATGAGGTTGGGACGCATATGCACTATAATGCAAGTTAGAATATGAGTGAAACCACGTGTGCAACAAAGGGAAGGGGAGTGCACTTACGGTGCCCAGTGATAGTAGGTAACTGGCATGCGGTTCGGAGTGTCGAAGGCACCCATCAAGATCTCAGCCAATTCAACCGCTTTGTCAATCAGGGCTTGATACTTGCCGCCGGAGATATCATATGCACCAATCAAGCCGCCTAGATAACGAATAACGGTCTCGAAAACGGGGATATCCTTTCGTCGACTAGTGGTAAAGTCGATCTTCTTGACGGCTTCGACGGCCTCTTCGAATTCTTCCTCCATTCCCATAATCCACAGTGTATCCAAAGCGTCGACCAGAGTAGCACCCCATCCGGCAAATGGGTCTCTGTTTCCGCCATAGACGGGACGCACTTCATCATGGCCCCACGCGTACTCTTTGTATCCGCTCCATGAGTGGTTGAAGGAGTCCTTGATCAAAGCCAATTGCTCCTCACGCGCCTTCTTAGCCTCTGCAGACTCCTCGGGGAAATCGAATTGAATCTGGGGGATCGTCTTGGGCGTTCCGGTGGGGAGGGTTATAAGACTCTCAGGATCAATGGGGAAGTGCTCCGGTTGCTTCTTCCATCGAACTTCGCTCCGGTCCAAATCTGGGGCATCGAGCCTGCCTTGACCCTCGGGACCGAATTCATCGTCTAGGATAGCTACGGTAGGACTATTTGGTTTGGACGGCTCCTTGGTATCTTCCTTCGGCTCCGACACATCGTCTGCCGGCTTCTTGGGTTCTAGAGCATCTTCCGCGAGTTTATCTTCGGGGTTGAATCCATGGGATGCTGATCCCTCGTCTGGCTCGGCGGGTTTCTCAGCGGGTTCCTCAGCGGGAGGAGGAGCAGCAGCCTCGGGAGCTGGAGGCGATTCTGGGGCCGGAGCGGGAGGTGGAACGGGTGCAGGAGCAGGAGCTTCAACGACGGGCTTTTGCACCACCGGAGGCTGTTCATTCGATACGGGATGAGGAGTCCAATCCCGCATACGCGCGAAATGGACGAAAGCCAAAACACTTATGGCAGCAAAGGCCAGGAAAATTCGATAACGGCGAATACGAATCATGATGGGCAGACTTTAAGGATCGATAGGGAGGCTGCCCAATCGTCCAAAGAGGGAAAAAAAAGGGGGGAAGGGCGAAAAAAAAGAATTAACCCCTATCGGGACATCGAGAGCGGATTCAAAAATACCTGCTTGCCCCTAAATGAAAGGCTCCCAGCAGATTCTCAAAAAAACAAAAAAACAACAGCGATGGGAATGTCACAAAGTGAGCATGCTGGTCTTAGGATCTTTTTCAGCGAGCGGCTGGGCCAGACGGTTGCGAAGATCACAGCAGGGGGATTGCTTGTTTGGGCAATAGGCGACTACTGGTATCAATACACCCCCGGATTACGGTTTCGTTACCAATAATGACCATACGCTACTCTATCAAGGCTTGGCGTTGACCATGTCTGGTCTCACGTGGATAGCCCTGTTGTTCGCCTGGTAGAGTTTCTATATCGAGGAAATACCTAGAGCAACGGATTGTTTGAAATGCTCAAGACGAGCAAGGCTATTTTCTTACGCATCTGCCACATAAAGCAAAAGTCAGAGTTCGATGGAAATAATTCATGCCGTATGAAATATGGATGAATAGCCTCTAGTTCAGCACGTCCCCTCAAGCACAGGGATTATAACTATCAAAATATCTGCAGCATAGACGAGCCACATATATTAACACCAATAAACAATCACCTGATAACCATCCCCAAGAGGCCCCCCCAGAGGAAAAAAGAAAAGTAAAAGATATATTACCATCAAGAGAAGGCAAAGACAAATAGACGTGTTCTATCACTGCCAGAAGTGGCCTAGAGCAGTTATAAGTTGAGAATATAAACAGTTGATAGGATAAGAACACGATAATCATTCAAAAATGGCTGTTGTTGGGATACTATCGACAGGTAAACATGACAACCTGGCATCAATATCATATGCCGGCCCCAACCCCACCACCAAGGCCTTCATTGCCAACCTTCTGGAATTGATGGATTAATCCCAGTACCCCTGGTCCGCCTACTACATCCTTAACCTGTTCCACCTCTTCGTCATCATCCACGTCTGCAGCAAGGCTCATCCTCCACGACTCCTCCATATGGCCATCGTCCGTTGCAGCCGCGGCACTCGATGCGGTAGTAGCGTTTGACGGCTGCTCCACAAGGCCGGCCGGGGGACTAGGGATCTCATCCTCGTCTAGAATTGTATCACCCAAGTTGTGTGGGGCACGGTGTGGTCGGTAACGAGACTGCGCCAGAGGGCGATTGAGCGAGCGAAAGCCCGAGGCAGAGGGTTGGTGATGTGGATCGAGTAGCATCGATGGAAGGGGGGAGTTGTGCACCGCGCCGCCAGGATCCGCGGCTCCGAATTTGGGTGTGCGTGCTCTTAAAGAATGCTGACCACCCGCGGTAAATGGACGGTTAACAGTCGGTTGCTGGTTCTGATCCCACTTGCCAGGCGGATGCAACGTTGGACTGCGCATCCCAGTCGCCAGCGCCGGAGACTCGAGCGGTGGGAAGGACGGTGGGGGGTGGAAGTATCGTCGGTTGGCAGCATTACTATTATATTGGCCGCCAGTCCTCGGGTTACCCGCGTAGTTGTCGAGAAAGCCGTAATAGGAAGCTAGCATCTTGCCATCCTTTGTTGAGAAATAGTCATCCCGGAGGTCTTGCTGGCCAGCACCCTGATTTTGTGTTTGGGCCTGGGTCATGATATTGGTGCCCTTCTTGAAGTCGAAGACCGCAAACGAGCAAACATAGCCAAGGCCATCGACGTGTACTGTAAACTCCCGGAAGAAATCTATCAAACGATCGCTGCAATTCGGGAGACAGAACCACAATATGAACGGCGTAAATATCATGCTTAATATCTCCTCCATAAATATGATAAGCTTCATTTGATAGAGCGCAGCAAATTCCTTTCGAACATCGTCACTATGAAGTCTCCCTTGCCAGTGGGTGGGCTGGTAATGCGTAAAACCTATGACCTCACGAAGAGCGTACTCGGGGTCAAAGACTAGTGTTTCCTCCGGAACTACTCCCCTAGCGACAGCCCACACAGTTCCAAACACACCGAGGTAGAAGAGAACCGTACGGCCAGGGGTGATCTCAAAGCCCAAAAAGAGCTCGTGGTCAACGAGAGTTGTAAGAGCGAGGACCGAGGCAAGTGCTCCAGTGATGAATGCTATGAAGCGTGATATTTGGACAGTCTTGTCTTTGGGGAACTGATCAACATATCGATTCGCAAACGGGTATGACATATTGACCCGACGTTGAAACAAGTGCCACAACTCGTTGAACTCCCGGAACTTCCACTCTGCTAGAGGAGTGTATTGGCGAGATCCAATCTGCGATGGATTTTTGTGGTATTCATTGAAGTAACGGAAAAAATGATGCATTAAGAAGTATGCAGCAATAAATGGAGCAGCAAAGATGCTCAAGATGCCAGCAAGGATGAATCGTCGTCTCAAGCCCTCACTCAATTGCTTTCTGTGCGTATCTTTCAGAAACAATGTGCGGACCTGGCCTTGATCATTGAAGACGAAGTCTAAAAGACAGAGATTGAGGTTCCACTCCAAGGTCCGGGAGAAGAGCTGGCGATTCTTTAAGAAGGGTAGTGGTAGTGTGAGATCCAAGATTCCCTTGTTAAAGAGAGCAATCAGATAATTTTCTTTGCGCATCAGCCGATTGGCAATATCGTGAGCGTCCAGTCTCTGCTTAGATTGGCTTCCAATAAATCTTCGGAGCTTAGCAGCTTTTGCGCCTCCTGTGATTGCAGGGTTTGAATCTCTTAGAGTCATCAATCTGCTAACAACTTCTTGCCAAGATATGGTTTGAATATCAGTATCGGAAACTCCTAGCAAGTAGTAATAAAAATCATGTATGTGGCGTAGTCTTCGAAAATCCATGATGTATTGAAAAAGCTTTCCGATCCAGAAAAGGGTGAATAGCCATAGCAAGAAGGTGGCAGTGGCCGACATCTTGCTCATGCAGCGAGGAACCACAATCTCTGACATCGTTTTGCTATGGGATACTTTCCGATAATCGATACAACTACTGAGAAAAGTTGTAAAACCGACCACAAATGCAAGGGTTCTGCACTACCATTAGTTCAAGTGCACTAATAACAAACAGTACGTTGATCGCATAGAGAATCAACTTACAGGAGGTTAAGCACGCGGTTTAAAACAATACTCCAGATCCCGTTGCCCAGAAAGTATACATAAACGTCTTTAAGAAAATTGTCTAGATTTTCAACGTTCGCCCATCTCCACATAGCCTCCTCCTTTGGATCAACCACGGGAAGGCCATTACGTCGTCTCCTAGGAGCGTCTGATAGAGGAAATATCCTAGGCGGAACCGAGTGAATTGGTTGATGAGACCTAGTTGTATCCCAGTGGTGCCGTGCCTCGCGCGTGGACGGTCCAGGAATCGCCTGGTCTTCTAGGGTGATATGGTTCGGCGGAGGGGGAGGAGGGGGTGGCGCGTCTTCATCTCTGCCGCCTTCGATTAGCAAAGACGCAGGGACATCGTCGTCTCCCTCATCTGGCTCTGTGGCTCTGGGAGAAGTTTGTCCCCATCTCTGATTCTGTGGGTTCGATTTACGCGAGAAAGCGACGGGTGATTTTGGGGAGAGCTGTTGTAGAAAGTGGCTGCCCTGGGTTCCTGACTGCGTCTCTGAAGCATCTGCGAGAGCAGCATCTAGTTCGTATTCGTTGAAATGCGCCCCGAGATTCTCCTCGTCTACTGACATTCCAGCTCGTGCCTCGAGGTCCATCTCCTCTGCATCTCTGTCATCCTGTTCGATTGCCTCGTACACAGAGCGTGATGCCACGCTATTGGCAGATAGAAATCGCGATAATAGGTTCGAAGCCATTGTGGTGATCGTCAAGTGGGGTGATGAACGTCTTATCCAGCGTTAGCCTTGTTGCATATCCCAAAGCTTGTTCGTTGGGACACAGCAAGAGTGCATATTAGCCAAAAAGCTGGATCGTAGGCTTGGAAGAGTCTGTTTGCCAAACCATACGGAGAAGCAGGGGAAGAGAGATCATGAATATCGTAGCTGTCACAAGGGTAGGGTGCGGATGCAGCATGACCTAGTCGAGCCAGCCTTCCGGTCAGTCTCACGAGAACGTGTGAGCCGGGATGATGTAAAATGCTGGAGAGAACTTACCCGTAATAACCATTAGTTATTTTGGATCGTTCAAAGCCTTTACTAGTAGGGACATTCTTCTAGAAGGAGTGGGACAGTCTCAGCTTCAAGCACCATTGTTCCCAACCTGTTAGCAACTGATGACATTGGAGGTTGACAGCTGCATGTTGCGAGCATGACCTCACAGTTCCCCGGGCTCGCCAAGACCACTAGGGTCCAATAGTACTAGTGTGTTCTGGATACTATCCCTGATTTGGCCAGTCCCAGTGTTGCCTGCATGCTGACTAATGAACTGTGTTTTGACTCGCCTGCTGCAGAGAGAGCTGGCGAGCAAGCCATGGAACAATATAATGGAGTAATGGGGCGAAAGCTGTGGACTCGGGAAGGAGATCGGATCCCTGAATTAATAATTGACTACAGTAATAATCGAAAAATTCGGTTGATATTGTTTCCACTGTCAAGGCTACTACAACAGCAAGGTGAATTATTTAATATGCACAGACATACATGAGGTGGTCAACATCCTGGGATTGTATTTTTGGCCGTAAACTCCACACACTTTGCACAAACCCGTATCTTTCTATCTTCCTCCCCGATCACAATAATGCCGCAAGATCTCCCATGTGGCGGGAGGTAAGGGTATGCCACAGTAACTGTGGATAGCAAAGGACCGTGTGTGCAGAATTGGCGAGAGAGGGGTTACAAAACGTGTCCATTCCCATACGCCTAGTAATCTCCAGTCCCCGTCCAACCAATACGGACCCATACCGCGGTGATTCTCTGCAGAACTGCCTATTGCAGGCAAGTGTGTTCTGGAAATACGGAAACTAGCGAACCCCCGAAAACAGGCTGAGCCCTGTTGAGGATCTTCGAGAATATCCAACCACCACCTCCACCACCTCCACCACGCACCACCACGCACCGCTCCGTCTGCCATCCCGTCGGTCTATCCCCCTCCCTCATCCCCCCCAGCTCTCCGTCAATCATTGGCGGCGGTGTGTTCTAGAAACCCAAGGACGACATCCTCCCTAAGAGTGGCTGCGTTTGCGATCTCGGTTGTCGAGTCGACGGTTACCCAAGCCGTCCATACATACCGACCGTCCTTGCTGTGTACTTTAATGCTCTTCCCTGCTCCTCCCCTACCGCTTTGCCTGACCGTCCTCCGCCCCCAGCTCACCGTCGTTTAATTGATTCTTTCCTGAAGAATGCGCAACCCTGCCGGTGGCCAATTTTGAAGATAGTACTAATCAAGGTCAGTCCTGTGAATGTTTGTCAAAATGCAATCTTGTCTGCTACCGTCTTTTGAGCCTGCATCTGTCGCACTGGGTTTTCTTGTTTCCCAAGTCTCCGCCGCCGTTCCAATGCCTTTCCGCCGCTCATATGAATTGGTAAGCTAACCGTGGTCTCAATACTCCAGGATTAATGTCAAAGAGGCCTGGGTAGTCGACTCTTTGTTACGCTTCGAAACGTATCTGCTCGATCCCCTCCCAAGTCCGTCGAGTTTCACGGCCGCAAACCGGGTTCGTTCTTAGCAATTCGACTGATGTACTATTATTTGTCCCCTTGCTCAATGAACCCCTCCCAGGCGGTAAAACAACATACTCGATTTCCTTTGCCCTTAGTAGCCGTTACTTGCAGGACGTCTATCGTGCTCCATACGTCCTTCAATCTGCTCGCATAAGCCTCCACCCGCGCCATCTGACGGGTTCTCTTCCATTTCGGCTTGGTATATATATGCCTTCCAACTGCCACTCCGAACCCCCTCGCGAATGTTGGAATCATAATTGTGCAAGGCAAGAATAATGGAATCCGAGGGCCGGAATGGGTTCAAGCGGAACTCTGCTTGGCCCGAGACATACAATCGACCAGTAGAACGGCCAGTGGAGCGGCGTCCTAGTAAGAAGTCGTCCTCCAAAGATCGACATGGAGTAGTTTTGCCTGACAACTTTCGCGATGCGACTATCCGAACAGTAACGCCTGATTCTCTCTCGGATACCGCAAACAATTCCCCAGTCTCAGATGCAGAGCACATTTCCCCAAGCACAACAGCCTCTCCGCGGGCCACCGTTCGCGCCAAGCCTCGAGATCCCCGGCGGGACTACCATCAATATTATTCAGCTGTTGACGACGATGATATCTCCCCAGAGCCAAGGAACCTGAGAGTTAGGTCGCGGACCACTACTTTAGATGATCAAAGGAGTGAGATTTCCCCCAACCTTTTATCGAGGCGGACAAGACTTGGATCTTTGAATACGTCGTCTCCCCCAAATCCCAAGGCATCAGAGGACTCAATTGGATCCATCGGATTCCCGTCCATCATTCAATCTCCAACTCAACGGCAGAAACTGATTAAGGCACCACCAGGCGGAGCAAAGTTGTTGACAGGAACCTCTCGGGACGAAGCTCTTTATGGATCTCCGCTCTTAAACACGGATGCAACCAAAATCCTGCAATTGATGAAGACCACCTGTGGCAGGATGCATGGAATACTCTCTTTTCGTACCTCCGGGAGCGCATCATGGACATCGGGATACTGCGCCATCAATGTTTCCACGGGTAGTCTAATATATCAAGCTAAAGGCGAGCCTGCGCTGGCAAAAACTCTAATACCCGATCTCCGAGGTTGCCATGTCCGGACCCTGTACGACACAGAACTC
This sequence comes from Polytolypa hystricis UAMH7299, assembly GCA_002573605.1. NCBI lineage: Eukaryota > Fungi > Ascomycota > Eurotiomycetes > Onygenales > Polytolypa > Polytolypa hystricis. The sequence goes on along the minus strand of PDNA01000015.1, from coordinate 58,752 downwards.
CAGTGTGCGTATCTCAGCGTCTCGACCCATTCTTCGACTTTAGGAGTCCACTTGCGGCCCCATGTCAGCGAAACGTTCGATTCCTGGCTTGCAGCACTCCTATGTTGGCAACCAATACGTCCAAAAGGCGTTCAAAATAAGATGACCAAACCACAATCGGTAGCCATTGGCGAACGCCGTTTTGCAGATAGGAGAAGGAACTCGGAGAGCACTATCCAAAAGGACGCCGCGATTATTAAAGTAGGCAAGATGTTACTTTGGGACAGGCAAACGGCGAACTCCGCATCGCCGTCACAGGGCCCGAAGAGAGTGTCGACATTCAAGCAACAACGAGCTCTGTCATCCTCCTGGCGGAAAGTGAGCTGTTCCTTGCAAGAGAACGGACACATGAAAATATTTACAGAATCTGATGTTGCCTTGGTCCATTTCATCCAGCTATCGCAACTATCTCGGTGTGCAGTCCAGCAGCTGGACTGCTCTGTTCTTCAAGATGAATTTTGCATCGCTATCTACCCTCAATATGCTGCCCATGCCGGAACTGAACTCATGACGCGACCTATCTATCTATCTCTTGAGTCGCGCATTCTTTTTGAGGTTTGGTTCGTGTTACTCAGGGCGTTCACGATCCCTGAACTATATGGCCCTGAGCAATTACCGATCAATGAGGAGGGCGCTCGGGGCCATGTGCTCTCAACACAACCGGCATCTACGACAGACATGTTCCGCATTGAACGCTTGATATCGGTGCGCGTAATAGAAGGGAAGATGACCGGATCTCCGAAAGCTGAGGGCGACAAAGCCAAGAAACCGAAACCCCAAGGGGCAGGGAGCAAAAGCCCAGCTGTTGGCGACTATTACGCCGAGGTAGTGCTAGACGGAGAAGTACGAGCTCAGACAGTCATGAAGACCGATACTTCAACTCCGTTTTGGCGAGAAGACTTCAGTTTTCCCGACCTGCCTCCTGTTCTCTCTAGTGCATTCGTTGTTATCAAGTCGCTCAACCCTACTCAAAAGGATTGGACACTCATTACACACGGTCCTTATTCACTTAACCAGGGCGATATCAATCCAATGACTATCGAAGGTGATGTAGAAATTGCGTCTCATGACGCCACCTATGGCAGGGTCGATTTGCGCCTAGATGATTTGGATGCAGGTGTGGAGGTTGAAAAGTGGTGGCCGATCATTGACGACCGGGAGCAGCAGGTTGGAGAGATGCTGATGAAGGTCCAGCTCGAGGAGACAGTTGTGTTAATGTCTCAAGACTACGAGGCGACGTCTGAGCTCCTTCATGCGTTCTCAAATGGTCTTACTATCCAAATAGCCCAATTAATACCGACGGAGCTACGACAACTATCGGAGACCCTTCTCGACATCTATCAAGTTTCTGGTCAAGCGGGTGAATGGATCATGACTTTGGTTGAGGATGAAATCGACGGAATACACAGAGAGACACCGACGAGCCGATTGAGGTATACAAGTAGGATACATTCCAATGACTCGTATGAGTCGGGTCAAGAACGAGAAGTTTTAGTTCGCGACCTTGGTCGATCTGCCACCGTGGAGGCGAATCTGTTGTTCAGAGGAAACTCTATCCTAACAAAATCCCTTGATCTACATATGCGACGCCTTGGCAAGGAGTATCTGGAGGAAACGATTGGTGCCAAGTTAAGAGACATAGATGAGAGCGATCCGGATTGCGAAATCGACCCCATCAGAGCTCAGCGGCCTGAAGACATTGAGAGGAACTGGAGAAACCTTGCGATATTAACAAGCAACGTGTGGAAATCGATTTCAAATTCCGCATCCAGGTGTCCTTCTGAGCTCAGGCATATTTTCCGCCATATCAGAGCCTGCGCTGAGGATCGCTATGGCGATTTCCTTCGCTCAGTGGGTTACAGCAGTGTGTCTGGGTTTCTTTTCTTGCGCTTTTTCTGCCCTGCCATCTTGAATCCCAAATTGTTTGGGCTGTTGAAAGGTTTGTCAAATTGTAGCCCCAGTGTTGATACGCAGTACTAACATATTTTTTTCTTTCTTTTCAGAACATCCCCGTCCGCGTGCACAGCGCACATTAACTTTGATTGCCAAAGCACTACAGGGTCTCGCGAATATGACGACTTTCGGAAATAAGGAACCATGGATGGAGCCTATGAACAAGTTCCTCATATCTCACCGGGTAGAATTTAAGGAGTTTGTCGATTCCATCTGCTCAATTCCGTCTGAACGTCCCACTCAAAACGTCAACCCATCTTACGCTACTCCTATTCAGATCCTCGGTCGACTTCCACTAACATCTCGGGAAGGATTCCCAAGCCTTCCGTTCCTCATCGACCAGTCCAGAAGTTTTGCTGTGTTAGTAACATTGTGGCTAAACGGGGCCCCGCGTAACCTCACTGAGATACCAGAGATGGACCATAACGTTCTCGCCTTCCACGACTTATGCCTCAAGCTCCAGCAGCGAACTAAGGATTGTTTAAACCAGGCCGAACAAGCAGAAAAGCCAAATGGCAATCTGGAACTGAAGTGGGAAGAGCTAGTTGAGCAGATGGAGAAGTCAGCCACGTTCTACGAGGAAAGCTCTAGCAAGGCCAATACGCCAAGCATCGAGACCACAATGTCAGGAGCTGCCGCGGCGGTAGCAGGCAGCAATCGCAATTCGATTGGCTACTTCCCTCGACCACCGTTTCCTCGCCGATCAACAGAGGGCAGTGTTGGAGAGGAGTTTGATGATGGTGTAGCGTCGAATGCCACTTCCCCTGGGTGGGATACGGGGAAAATATCATTCACGCAGCCGAAATACTCGGATCCTCGCGGCAGTGCAGACGTTTCTGTGAATTCCTCTACGTATTCTCTCGATTTTTCTGAGACGTCGAAGGGCAGGCAAGCTAGCGTTTCGAGGGATCCGTCCTCTAAGATGAGAATTTTCGACTTTGTCGGCAGCACGAGGCGGAAGGTAAAAGAGAAGGTAAAAGAGAAGGACAAAGAAAAAGAAAAAGAATCCCCTCTCTTGCAAGTCGGACCACGAAATGAATTTTGATGACCCATTGATTACATCACCCTCCCTCCACATGCTAAAAGCAGAAGAGGTCGAACTATAATACGCGAAACGTACCCGCCACATTTTCTTACAGGCATATTTAAAATCTTTCTTTATGGAAACATATTTGGGGGACACTGATATATTTCTGCTGTCACTGGTGCATTCTCTCTATCGTTTTTCTTTTGTTCATGTTTTACCACCGCGAGATTTCGATCGCTTTTTCCTCTTCCCCTTTTCCTGTCTTGCAATGAAAACACGAAGATATTATTTAATGGCTTTCTTCTTCTCCCCCCGAATTTGAATACGAGCTTGGTTTTTGTTCATCTTTTTTTATTCCCTACTGGTTATGTCAAACAAGTTTTCATTCGTCTCTATTTATTTTTTTCTTACCGCGTGTTTGATATCAATTGACCAGACAGTTGCCCATCCGTGTATGTCCACAGGCAAAGGGGAGGCTTTCTCGAGTCATCATTTTTCCCCATCTATATATTATGTTTTTACCTTCCTTTCCTGTACAGATTTTTTTGTTTTTAGCTCAGAACCCTCTTTTTAGTCATCTCCGTTCTTAGTTCTCGCAAAATTCCCTCTTGGACTCATAAAAGCGCATTGCTCCTGGTGTTTTGGATACCCAGCCTTCTCCCTTTTCGAGCAGAGAGGCATTGTGTTTTTTGCAGTCGATATAGTTAGCGTTCACTGCTCTGCTCTGGTGTATATATGTATGTGGTTGAGGCCTCAGGATACCTGCTCGTAGCTACAGGCTGGAAAAAATACAAGCCAATGCTTTTTTCTATATAACAAGTACAGAGTATGGGTGTAACTGATATGTAATAATGCAAGTGAAGAACGTGCGGCTGGTCCCGCTTCTAGAAGGCTTCCCCTTTCGGACTAACGCGGTTTGACGCGACTTTTGGTCAAGAATTGATGACGCGCATCACAACAACCTCCTCTCCATTCCTCCCTTATGATTGACATTTATATTGCATATCTGGAGTTTTTCTGGTGGCAATCTTTTTTTATTTTCTAGTTTTCTATTTCTCAGTCATTTACAGTTCCTCCTTCGTTTGCATTTCTGCAGATTGTCTTTGTTGCTAGATCTCCCTTGCAGCTGTCAGGCTTTGACTTGACCGGAACATCTCACTACCACAACACATAGAAGGGTCCTTTTCTGTTCTCCCTTTTTTTTTTTCCCCTGCGAAACCAGACTATCATTCTGTACGTACTTAATTGGCTGTACCTTTGAATGGCTTTCATGAGAGCTCTCTGATTCCACCGGCTGTCGTCCGGTCTACCATCGGGCTTGTGTTCTGGACTTCCTCAAGCATGCCTTCATCTTGGGACGGTGGGTAGTGAGAACTTTGTCCTGTTAGCACAAATACGTCTAAATCTAAGCTAACTGAGTTATTCTACAGCTCCCATTCCTGGTCTTATCAACATGTCGTCTTCCACAACCTCTGAAAGTAGTGTTGATCATCGGGTTCCGGGCAAGCCAGTGGACAGCAACAAAGCCCAACCAAAGAAGACCCTTTCCGGTATCGCTGTTCCGTCGTTATTATTTCCCAAATCTGCGTACGATGGGTACGAGGCACCCTATCCCATCTCTTCAGAGGAGGAAGTGCTCAACGACTTATTATCACGCGAAGTAAGCCGGACTCAGTATGCGGATGCTGACTTTATCGATTTGGCTTTGGACGAGTTTGTTATCTACCGGGCTGCTTCTGGGCCGTCGACTAGTCACCATAGTGGAATAGTTTCTCTGGACCAAGTTGCGCTCAAGCAAGGAAATTCGACATTCTACTTTGACGGGGTTGTTAAAGCAGAAGGCTCTGATGAGAAGTTTTATCTACAGAAGGTCCCATTCTCGCTAGTATCCATCGGCGGCTATGAAGATGTTGAACAACACACTGTTGGCTCAGATATCTGGATCCAGTCACTGCGTGGCCAAAAGAGAGGGACTGTCTGGTATCGACTGGGGAATCCGATTTCTGAATATCGAGAATATTTTCGGACATTTACCTGGCTTGCGAATTTAGCAAAATATTTTGTTGATTATTTACATCTTCATGATAATATCACCCTTGAGCATTTCAGGCGAGATTTTTCGTCATGGCTTATATCGCAACACTCGGGCGAACTTGCATTTAATGACTGGCTTGCGGAATATGAAAACTTGGATATGAGGCATGTGGTGATTGCGCACGCTGAGTTCCTACAAATCCAGTCTTTGAATCTAGATCCGCGGTACATCAAACATGAGCTTTGGGATGAACTAGGACTTTCGACAAAGCCTGCTGTCAAAGAGCAACCAAAGGTGGTCAGTGGGACAATTGTGACGCCATATGTATCCAAATGTTTTAGGGAAATCGAGTGGGCAGACCACCTCCGAGTCAAGCAGATGGACCCCGCTGTTGAGGCTAGATACACCGCTCGGATTGAACAAATGGGGTTTAACCAGAAGCAAAAAAGACACCCGCCGCTATCGCGACATATCTCCGTGCCAATCCTGGGAAATGTCACTATTTCGCCGGGAGATGTCATTGCTACGTGGAGGGATTCGACTACGCCATGGAAGGGAGAAGACGACCTTTGGTATGCGTTAGTTCAAGATATCAAATCTTATGAAACAAGGCGACTTTCTATCCTCTGGCTCTATCGGCCATCAGACACTGTCTGCGCCAACCTGACATACCCACATAAGGACGAGCTTTTCCTATCAGATCACTGTAATTGTAGGGATGCGGCAATTGACACCACACAGGTTCTGAAGAAAGTTAATGTGTCATTCTTCTCTCATGAGACTAACAATAAAGAGTTCTTTGTCAGGCAGACATACTTTTCCGAGGATGAGACATTTGTTACACTCAAAGATGAGCACTTTACATGCCCATGTCGGAAACCACCTCCGCAACATGATTACCATGTTGGCGATACTGTGTTGGCAGAGAGTTCTGCAGGTGAAACTCTGAGGTTGGAACCAGTGGAAATTATGGAACTCAAGGGGAAGAGCGTCAAAGTGCGGATATTTCTTCGTCGCAGGCGAGATTTTAATGATGAAGGATGTCGCCCGAATGAGCTCGTTTTTACAGACCGCTTTAAGACCGTACATTTGGACCAAATAGAACGACATTGCCATATCCGATTCATATCCAAAGGAGATATCCCAGTCCCGTACAATAGGGATGGAATGGGGGATGCTTTCTATGTCTCTCTTTGTGAAGTCGAATCAGAAAATGGGAGGCTGCTAAAACCAATTACTTCACCAAGCTTCAAGCAGGGGTTTGATCCTAGTCATGACCAGCCACAAACACCGCTGCGTGCATTGAATCTATTTAGTGGTGGTGGGAACTTTGACAGAGGACTAGAAGAAGGTTCCGCAATTCGAAGCGAGTGGGCGGTTGAATGGGCCCTTGCCCCAATGCTCACATACCGAGCCAACCATACAGGATTGAAAGAACTGAAGCTGTTTTGCGGCTCTGTGAATGACTACCTTGCAAAGGCAATTAAGGGGTCTGAGTCCAAATTAGTGGCACAGCTAGGCGAGGTTCAGTTTATTTCTGCAGGTAGCCCATGCCAGGGATATTCTAATGCCAATGCCAACAAGGGGAACTTTGTGTCTATGCAAAATTCCTCAATGATTGCTTCTGTGGCTGCATACATTGACTTCTATCGACCAATGTATGCTATTCTTGAGAATGTTCCTTCGATGGCAAGTAAATCGCATGTCCGGAACCCCCTTTCACAACTGGTGTGCACATTTGTTGGCATGGGATACCAGGTTCGCATTCTCAACCTCGATGCCTGGAGCTTTGGTGCTCCCCAGAGCAGACAAAGGCTATTTGTGATTATTGCTGCTCCTGGGCTCCAACTACCTGCTCATCCACCTCTCACCCATTCTCATCCTGAATCTACAACACAGCGGTCATTGGGAGAAGCACCAAATGGTTTGCCCTTTGGCAAGAGGCGCTTCGATATTCCAGTTTTTGATTTCATCACTGCTTCTCAGGCAACTAAGGATCTCCCTGCAATTGGAACTGGCCATTTCTCCCCAATATCTCTCCCTGACCACCGCCCTTCAAGAATAGAATCTTTCATCAATCAAAATAGAATCAATTCTATTCCCAAAGCCCCACATACCAGTGGTCTCAAGGAAGCACTATCTCGCGGCCTCATTAGCACCGAGTGGGCATTAGGAGAAAAAAAGAAAATGCAGGATTTTAAGCGCGCATGGAGCCGGATACACCCTCACTTGTTGATGCCAACTGTTACTACTTTCCCATCCCCATGGTGCAAGTTCACAGGTCGATGGCTACACTGGGAAGAAGATAGAGTCCTTACAATCATGGAGGTTCGACGGGCCCAGGGGTTTCCGGATAGTGAGGTGCTTATTGGTAGGCGCACGCAGCAATGGAAGGTTGTCGGGAATAGCGTCGCAAGACAGGTTGCGCTGGCTTTGGGGTTGGTGGTTCGCCACGCGTGTCTGGAGAATGAACGAAAAGGTTACTACGCCAATGGTATCTTCGACACACCGTCGCCATTATACAATTCGGAAACCGAGACTAAAGAAAATGGGCTTCTCAACGTATCCGCGTCCGGTCAGCACAGAGAGACCCTTTGGCACGAACACCCCTAAAAGTCCGGTCTACAACTACTACAGGCCGTTGAAATCATAATACATAATTTCGCCTCATCCACTAAGCCAACTTCGCAATCCCACCCCCCCTCTTCTTCTTCTTCTTCCTCCAAGCAGCCGGCCCCACACCCTGCCAAACACGATAAAACCGAGCTAGTTATCGAAGAAACGAAAACCACAGTCACAACCACGACTACCACGACTTCTACGCGCTATCGCTTCTCATCAATTGCCTCGATGGACGATAGCAGCAATAATACCACACCGGATGCACTAAGCACGACCCCTAGGTGGCGTCGAAGTCGTAGACTTTCTGACGCTGTTGGCCTTGTGGCTGATGGGTTCTTCTCTCCTTTGGATGATGAACATGTTGTGAAGAAAGTCAAGGTAGAAGGAACAGAGGAATAGAAAGGGAATGATAGGGGAATTATCGTTATTTGAAGAGGATTTCGATACACCTTTTTTTTGTTGAGCCCTCCCAAGTTTTCGTTGCATCCGCGCTCCTAGGAGGTGAAAAGGGATGGGGAAAGGGGGATGAAATATAGCACCATACGCAATTGTGCACATATCTAGTTGTATATTAATTACTACTAGATAAAATTATTCTACTTGGAATTTAAAGTTCCCGCTCATGAGACGCCAAGTCGCCCTTACTTTTTCTTTTGGCTGATGATGTTTCTATCTTGCGTGAATCCAGCGCTGTAGCCATCTGAGAAAAATTGTATGTACGTACATTCCATATACTCGCGTATTATCATCATGCCTCTTGTTGTCATTTCGTATTTGCGTATGTAAAACCAAACCCTGAAACTCTCATCGTAATCCCCAACTATTATATATTATATATACTAATGGCAAAAGAAAGGATACATATATCCCACAGCAATAACAACAAACAACAAACAAAAATATCACCCACCCAAGCAACAATAAAACCGTAACTCCCCCCGCCCCCCCCAAAGTCCCCCCTCCTTCGCAACACAGTAAATAAAAATAAAAAAACCCTCCGGGTGCACGCCACTCACAGCAACCTGGTAACATCCAAAGCCATTGTTTTTACATCCACAAACACACCTTCCCACTCGCCGTGCCGCCCACCACCCAATCCTGCGTGCGATGAAACACAGAAACCGCAGGGACGGCAGTGATAAGGCCGTCACCACTAAGTTGCGCGAGTTGTTGGCCTGAGGAAGTATATATGTCGATGAAGCGGTTCATGTTTCCTATGCAGAAGCGCTGGATGGGGGATTGGGGGGAGGCTTGCCATTGGGGTCGTAGACTTACGAAAACCGGCCGGTGGTTAGCGATGTAAGTAGGCAAAAAATGAGGGGGGGAAGATGTGGATGTATGACGGGGGAAGAGGGGACTTACATTGTGACCCAACGGCCAGTTTGGCAGTTATGCCGGATCTTGGTCGTGGGCTGCATATCTGATTCGTCGAGCGTATGGCCTTTCTTCCAAGAGTCAAGTCCCTTGGCGCCAAAGTCGTAGATCTTAATAGTATTATCGTACGATGACGTCGCGATCTGACCAGCTGCGTTGAACGCGGCGTGGGAAACGGAGAGACTACTTTCATGTTCGCCAATCGGTGAAGGGTCGCGCTTGGAGAGGTGTCGAAGGTCCCAGAGACGCATGAATCGGTCCAAGGACGCGGTCGCAAAGTAATGCGGTTGCGAGGGACAAAGAGAGAAGCCTCCAATCTTTTTCTCAGAGAGTTGGTAGAGATCAGTTGCGTTCTTGCTCGAGTCTGCGTCTCCGGCCATGCGCGTATCATGGCGTCCAAAGTACCCGTCCAGCGTAGTGAAGTAGAGAACGTGAGGGTTTTCTAGAGCGGTGTCGACTCCGGATAGCGGCTCATCGTCGCTGGTAGAGGCGGGAGCGTATGCTTCTGTAGCGACAGATTTCTCAAGGTCTAATGCTCGAATGGAGCTGTCGTAGCTGGCCATGTACAATTTGGAGGGTGTTGCTGGGTGGATATGCATCGCGCTAATGGTTCGGGAATGAGGCTTTATAGTTGTTATGACGGGGTCGGGATCATCCTCTTCTGCGTCCTCGTCGTCGTCCTCTACTTTTACGCTCTTCGGTGGGCTTTGCGAAGCGTCTAGAATACCCAGGTTTCCAAGTTTGTCGCCAGCAAATATTAACGGCTTTGTCTCTGTCGGATGAAAGGACATAGAATATATTCTTTCAGGGGTTATTTTTATTCCTAGCGTAGTTCAGCGTGTGCAGTTTTCCATGTGTATGGGCAAAAACAAAGCATATAAAACATACTGTTGGGTTCCCAAGACCCCCAGAGTTGCAATCCGCTCATCTTTTCCCTCATCGCCTTCAGATCCTTATCTGTCGTGTTTTTGATGTCCTCCGCTGTAAATGTTCGCCCATACTTTGCCGGAGGACTCGATGTCGCATCAATACCTAGCAGCCCAGAACTATCCCATTTCTGGCCAGAAACTATGATATTCCCAAGATCCAAGTCGCCAGACACCCGCACCCTCTTGGCCTGTTGAACAGCTTTTTCAGCCTGATAGTCCACCTCTGCTTTACGTTTTGCAACCTCGCTTTCAGCAGTTATGCCCGCCAATCTTAACGAGGTGCGCCGTGGTGCTGGTGCTTCATTTTCCTTCTTCACCCGCTTTGCAGGAGCCTTCTTTTTGGCCGATTGCACACCGGATTTGAAGGCAGGTGGCTTTTTGAATAGACCTGTGGATTGCGCTTCGAGAGTTAGCTTTTTCAAGAGCGCATCGCGCTCTGCGATATTGGCAGCGCGCTGCTTCTCGAAATCGGAAAGCTCGGTGGCAGGTTCACCGCGAGGCATTGTGGGCGGAATAAAAAGTGAACCGGAAGTAAATCGGAAGAATTGACACAAAAAACAAAAAAAAAAAGGCGAATATAGTAAGCAATCCCAATGCTGCCAGACACTGTCTATGTTCAGGAGCGCAACAAAGAATATACGGCGCGTGTGATTTGCGATGGGAAGGCGTTTCTCAACACGTCGCGATATCACGTGAGTAAATTAAAGATTTCCGGTCTGCGATCTTATCTGATATCACGTGACCACGAAATTTATGATGATCCGTGAAATTCAAGATGCTCCTACAAGAGCAGGAGAACACTCTCAGTGTCCTGGTCGCCGCCAACATTGATCATGGTTACAAAACTACCACAGCGTCTTCCCAATTTTTACGGCGATGGCGCTTTTCTCTCCTTTCTCTATCATACCCGCACCTTGACCGCGACTCCATCCATCCCTCGACTTCACCTGCACCACGCCCGCCATGGCCAGCGATGTCCATATTCCACCACAGAACCTCCCCCCTCAGAAGATGAAAATCCACAATCTCAACCTACGCAAGCCACCCCTGCTTCCGGCTCAGAAGATCCTGCTTCCCGCTTTCAAAGCTACTTGAAGCAGAAAGTCTCGCGCACGCCCGCTACTGACAGGGCCCCTACCGCGAAGCAAAAGTCCGTACCTTTAGGCCCAACGATCACAGACTGGGAGCGAGACGTTTTTTCAAAGATTAGCGAAAAATATGGAATGGATCCACCAGCCTCAAAAGCTGGTCCCGATCCAGCCCTATCTGACCAAACCCCTAAGAGTCAGAAAGCGCTTATACAGAGTGCAACAGGTAACATAGATGACATCGGTGACGACCAGTCAGCTACAATTCTAAAGATATTTGAGGATGCTATTGGACAGAGCACAAAGACGTTCAAATTTAGTCGTTCCAAGAAACCGCGCGACGGCGATGGTGATGACCTCTCAAAACTTCCAAAATTTCAACCCGGAACCTCGGATCCAGACCCTAACCGACCGAGTGCGATTCCAATGTGGACGCTTACAAGACTGGTTGCGCAGCGAGAAACCCAGAAGATCTACGGCGAGCTTAATACTGCGGTTTCCGAAGGGAAGGGGGATATTGGGGTCTGGGAAGTGTGTGAAAACCGGGTGTTTGGGATGCTGCAGCAGCTAGACAGCGATGAAATATCCTTTGCGGAGTCATTGGACCTGGGCAGAAAGTCAAAAATTGCCCTGAATCAAGCCCGCCGCCGGAAAGGTCGGCAGCCCGCAGCCAGTCCTTCAGACACGGAGAAGAATCCTGGTTTCTTGACGATTCCGCCCGGTGTACCTATCCTTGCAGTTATTTCTACGACATACCAGGCTACTCTACTCCACGCAGTGCGTCTGTTACACAAGAACTTTCCAACGTCGCATATTACGTCGCAGATGCTTGCGAGCATCAAAGCGCAGGGCCGCGCCTCGTTCGTCCTTGGGTCCTCTGTCCAACTCTACAATGAGCTAATCTCCTTCCGCTGGCGCGTCTACAATGATATACCGCAGATTGTGTCGCTTCTCGAAGAGATGGAGGAATCGGGCGTGGCATTCAACCAGGAAACCCTGTCCTTGCTTGAGGGTATACCCGAGTCGCGCAAAGTGGAAAGGGATGGATTGGAAACGGCTAATCAGCGCGGACCGGCTTCGTGGTGGCACTCTGACGCCACAAAGGACGCGTACAAGGAACTCGTTGGGCAACACCGGGGTGACGATGGCTGGATAGGCAAAGTGAGAATGCAACTTAGGAAAGAAGCGGAGAGAAAACGCTTGCACATGGAACGCTTGAGGAAGCTCCAAGAAGAGGACGAGGTTGTGGCTTCTCTTCAAGAAACGAAACCCGTCGCCCCCAGGAGATCCCAGCCAATGCATCCCAAAGTGTTACGTCCGTGAAGATATCCTATTGTACAATAAAGACATTTGTTGAAGGGGTTGGTTTTGGGTATTTTTGTGCTTGTAACTGCATATAGAGAGATATGTTAATTTGTCTTTTCATTTAAGGCGTTGATAGCTCGGTGGCATATAGGTGTTGGGCGTGATTTGGTTTGAGAGAAAGTGAGGTATATAGCGATTTCCATATAGTGTACAGTAATATAATCATTGATTCAGCTCTTTCAATGTTGTCCTTTGTTGTATTCAGGATCGCATCCTTTCCTCGCTGAAGCATTAACCCAATTCCGTCACTCTTCACCTTACCGATGTGGTGAGTAGGAGGAAAGATATTTCCATTAGAAAAAGCAAACATACAATATTAGTATTTGTTCTATCTTACAAACATCTCAACTTAACCCTCTCGTAGGGCCTCCGCCCGTTCCTCCCCTCCCCTCACATATAAAAGACCAATTATATCTTCAAGCCCCAGCTCCTTCCAATACCCGTCAAGTCCTTGAACAGCGCACCAGGCACAGGACTCAGTCCATCAAAGCACTCCCTCACCACATTCGCATCATTTATGCGCCGCTCCATGAACTCCTTTGTGGAAGCGAAATCTGGAGATGTATCCTCCGTCATGACGACTTCTGAACTAGCGTAAATAGCAGCGATGGAGAGGCGTTTCGAGTACCAGGAGATATCATTAGAGCGGTCGCCTGCGAGGTATAGAATGTCGCCAGCCAGAGCATCGAGTTCGAGTAAGGGAGTGCCTTTAGTTAGGGAGACGGATATTATTGCTAGAGCCTGCGGGAAGCACTTTGTCAGCAACACAGGTTCAACCCAGAGGGCAGAATTTGACTTGCGTAGCAAGAGAGAGAGAGAGAGAAAACATACATCTTGGAATTGGTGTATCACGCTCTCATTCATCTTTAACCTCTCCCATATCAACAACTTCACTTTCTCCGCAACGCTAAGCTGGTTTTCACCAAATAATTCCCCGCTCTCAGCTTTCTCCCACAGGAGCTGTCTCCGACTCATAAACCAATACATCACCAATGCCAGCTCCCCACCCTCTGGAAATAGCTGTAACGAAACGTCCAAATACCCTGCATCCCGCACTCCCAGTGTGAGCGCTTTGGTGGAAAATCCGTGCTCGGGAATATGATTTATAGCAGCTGAGAGAATTGCGCATTGTTCCGATGAGAATTTCGTTGCGGGGTCCGGGAGTGCAGGATCGAAAGCGGAGTGATATGTTCTAGAGGTAGGGCGAATTGAGCGCGTGGGTTGTGATTTTGATACGGAGCAAGGGCGGAGGCGGGAGATGGACTGGTTGGGAAACGTGCGGCATGATGGCGTCCGGCTGAGATGGGAGAAGGTCAGAGAGGACGTTGTGATCGTCCTCGATCTTGTTGTCAATTTGACCAGAGACGAAGATGCGACTGGACGTCGGAGCAGAGAGAATGGATGAGACATGTTTTTCGCTCTCGTCTGGGCGGGCGCGGAAGTCAGTAGCACAATTGATTAATAAAAGTGTATGGTGCCGATGGCTTGGTCTGTCCAGTAGACCGCTTATTGTGTGCCTTTAGTCCAATTGCGCGTATTGATGCCCTTCCTAATATCCATATTAGATCGTACCACCAGCAGTTTGGAGATGTTGGGAGTGAGCTCCGAATTGCTCACGTGATTTGAGTTGTGGATGCGCTTGAACGAACGAACATCCATCCATCCACCTGCATACAACCTGCATCAAGCTTCGATTATCCCACGCCCAGTCTACTCCATACTCCACAGTAAGTCCACCAATGGGCCATCCTAGTTCGTGGCAGTCACCGTGGCCTAGGTGCCGAAGCTCGAGCGGAGCTTCTCAACGAAACAATCCTGGGGAAAGCTCTGAGCTATGCCAGAACCCAAGGGTATCTACGGAGACTTGACAGATAACAGAATCTACTTGAAGATCATTCGAGGACTTTTTCGGGCTTTATGTTGCTATATTTCCATAAAAAAAAAACATCAATTCTTAACGCTTGCTAAAGCTCGTGACTCGTCCTCCTCTAATTATCGAAAATCTTTCCGTCTATAATCGGGGTATCATTGTCCAAAGAGAAATAAAAACGCCCGAATCCGCATCTAAAATATCAACTCAATCCAAGCATTTCGCTTTCGTCTTCTTCAAGGCCATCCCTTCTTCGAAAGGATCGTGCTAAGCTGTCCCTTGATCTCCTTCAGATCTTTCGCGCGATTGGTGTCTGCTTCTTTGGTAACTCGGAGATGTTCCTTTTTCAATTCCTCGAAATCTTCTTGCAGCTGCTCGTGCCACGGGTAGAGGACAAACACCTGGAAGGCCAGGGCGGAGCTCGCGATGACAAAGTTTGTGAGTGAGAAGCCGCGTGTGATAAGCATCTTGACGGTATGTTCGGTTTTAGACCTTTGCGTGAGGAGAAAAACTGTGGGGAGGAGAGGAGATGGGGTATTTTCTCGTTGTCAACGGGTTATCTTGTTGAACCTATCAATTGATCGAATCTGTCAATTTTCCAGATCTATTTATATCTGAGGGGAGAACGAAAAAGGTTGCGACTAACTTTGTAGTTTAGAGAGGACAAAAGTGGGTTTATTATTATTATTAGAATATCAATGATAACCAGTAGATAGGAATTTCTTATGTATCCAGCTCACCTCTGGAGACTGTGAATACTTGTCCCTTGGCTTGATATATATACGGTTTCCTGGAGTGGTCATTCACAGTCTGGTGGCGCTCTCCTAGCGTGACAAACTTCTGCCCAAGCCTAGGTAACAAACTTCCAGGTATCACCGTCACTTTGTTCCACAAAAGCAGTCAAACCCCTTGCTTTTTGCTGACCGCCTACTGCCGTTATCTGCATCCAGCCAATAGAAACGGCCAAATGATGGGCAGAAATATCCACCTGCAGGAATTTGCCTCCAAAAATGCCGACAAGCACATGATTTTGCTTCCGAATTACTCAAAAATGTGGCGCAGTGATGGCCCTCAAAGGGAACAAGGAGGGTTTGTCTCCGATTTATTTTCTACAGTTTCGGCTCAGGCACGGCCTTGGCCCGAAAATCAAGGTGGAGCTTCAGGCTCAGAGCCAATCAAATGCGTGGTTTAAGCGCAGCAACGGCATTATCTCGGTAGTATGTCAAGGTATCGGATTTGCCTCGGACCCTCATCTGTGGCTGGCCCCGCTTTGTGCTTGAGGGGAAATATGGAGCAATCTATGGAGACGACGGTCTGACAGGAGACCCATAGTTCTTGCGGACTCCAGCGGAAGCCTGAACGGTGCTGTGAATGGTCTTGTAGCCCTGTTCCAAAAAAGGAATTGGTTGACGCTCAAGAAGAGTCGGCTTGTCTGTTCATGCGGAGAGAGCGCTGTGCAAGCAAAGGGGGTGACGTTAAGAAAGCCACCAGGAACTGATCCAAATCCATGTTACACTGGCTCAAAAACTCCATGCATGATGCGCTAAGGAACCGACGGGCGACCCCCCCCGCTGGAAGTGGCGAATCTCGTCACTTTTTGTCATTGTTGCTGAAACACATTGGAGTCCAGGCAGTTGTTCCTGAAATTTCGAAGGATGACGTAGCTAATTTTACTCGAGTTATCTATGATGATACCGTTGCTCTTTTGCGATATTACTACGGATCCATGTAAAGCGTTAATGAAATTACACAATTGCCAAGGTATCATGTTGCTAACTACATAGTAATAGACATCATAAGAATACATCTGAGTAGCAATTTTATCGCTCAACAAAGGTAATCGAAACGTCATTCCCAAGCTTGACCTTCTCAAAAACATCCAGATAACTAAATGCGCCTAGTTCTGGCGCTTTCACGCGATCGTCATTTCATCTATGATGGAACTCTTTCCGACGAATCACGAATAGAAGAGTCCTATAAACAGGCAGCAAACCCAAACCCTTCACCGCTTCTCGAATAAAAAGAACATTATCAAAAATACGGCAAGAAATTTTTTACACACCGCTATGGTCAAAGCCTTTGGTCGTTGGGTTGATATGATATGTCCTATACCGTCGTTCGGCGGATGGGCTGTTAGAGCCCTGGTCCCTATGATGGCCCTGGATGTCTAGCGTTATTGGTGTTTTTGACCTATTATTATTTGCTCTGCTGAACAGCATGCGGTCACGCCCCCTCGACTCCGATCCTACAGAGATATTCGAGAGAACATAGCTGTTTGGGTCGTGCATGCCGTACTCGGAGCTCCCCCCTCTTTGACTCAAATACCCAGTGTTGAATGCCTTGATGAACGGCTTCAAGCAAGGAATTGTTGCTGCAATTAGCCCATAATGGAGGGATATTTCCATCCAAACGGAGGAGTCGGCAGTGGAAAAGAGGATATCGTCTGAGCTTATATCCCTATGGAGGTAGTAGGTTCGAACCCCTGAGATTATGATCACCCTTGCGAATAGTTAGTTATAACGCCTCGTCTCGTCCAGCGTGAATACCTCATCTGGATAGTACTCACGGCAGTCGAAATGAGAAGGCGGAAATCACCAGCAACTTTGACTTCAGCGGCATTTGCAGGCCCCAAGTTAGATATATAGGGAGCCAAACGAGAAAAATCTCGACGGCGACTCCTGTCACTTCGACGACTAACCAGCGGCTGTACTGGAGGGATTTGTCAGGACCCCGGTCGCAATTTGGGTCAAGCAGGAACGGGGTTGTCCATACTGTCTGGGAGCATTCTGGGTCCATGATGCTCCAGGGTTGACTAAGATCACATCGTATCGCCAACACAAAAACCGATACGATCCCCCAGACTATCGAAATACAAGTTCCCACACACGCTGCTCGAAGGTGCTTCTTTTGTCGTGTGAGGCGAGAAACTAGCAGGGAAGTCGAGGCTTTTGACAGCATCAGTGCAATGATGTACATTATATCACCAGCGTATTCAAGCTGCCACCATCGGTTAGTCCGTCGTTCTCCGTTCTTCGACACAGGGAGAAGGGACAAAATAATCCACCTTTTCTATTCGAAAAATGTTTTCTGAGGGAATGTTGTTTCTCCGTTGCCCAAGTCCCTCTTCGGCCCCCGTAAGTTTGAGGGCCGAGTGTATCGCCGCGAAGATCTGATATTCCACCGTGAAAACACACCATTAATGTGCTAGCCTCCCATGTGTGCGGAACGCAAAAGGAGGGAAAAAAGAATGGGAATGGATTCGCTCACTGTTCCCACGGTGACGGTCCAGTCGTCTTTCCCAAAAGGCCCATTGATAGTGAAGCGCATGACCAATCTCGCGAAATAACACAAAATCATATAGGTCATCATTATCCCCGCTATGATCTTCACCAGCGGTGCACGATCGTCGGGGGTAATGCGATGTGGCCCCATCTCGATAGGATGAAGCTGCTGCTACTCGCTCGCTCTCGAAATTTCCAGAGATCAAAATCCAAGAGTAAAAACTATCGACTAGCCGTCCTTTAGAAGAAAATGAACGAGAGGAACCGTATGGTATCGGCCTTGGTTCTTCTATAAGCGATCCTGCAAGAATAATAATTAAGGGACCGTCTCAAACCTAACAAAAGCTCAAGGAATGTCCACATTAGTATCGTGATCTGATATCATTCAGCAGAAGGAATGTTTAGGAGCGGTTAGGGACTTGGAAGTCCCTCGAAACATGCAGACCACCGACCTTGCCCTGCAGATATTGACAGGCCTACCCTCTCTTCTCCCTAATCTTCGTCATGGAATACCAAATTGCGGACACTGGTCGAGCGGTCAAGCAACTCCGAAGGCCCCCCAACGAAACCAATGACGGAAAGAAGCGATTTTCGGGGGGGGTTTTACTTGGTTGCCTTACTCGACGGCATTTCTTGTGACAGACCCTTCTTTGACTCGCGAGAAAAACCTTCAGCTCCCGCAGGCATCATTCTCGAACGAGAGCTGAAAAGGGAGGGCTGACTTTGTCTTGCAAGGCTGGGCTTTAAGCCACACGATATGTATGACGGAGGCGTTCTGCAAAGATATACAGGATAAAACCCACCGAATCAACAACCCCCTAACGAATCCTTTTTAAAAGCTCATCCAGGGCCAACCGGGAGCAAAACGGGCTCCTTTTTTCTCTCTCGAACAATCCCGATCTCAGTGGATTGATTAAAACTGATATCCCCCCTTCTTTTTCACCAGACAATAATAATAGGCGTAGGTCTATGTCGTAAGTCTATGTGTCTCGCCCTGGTTCCTTGCACCACCCCGTTCCTCGCCCAACTTTGCTTACCATTGCAGCGTTTTGACCATATTGGATTTGAGTTTCCCTTAACGACGTCCAACGCCCCGGGGGGTATCGATACTAAGGGATTTAAACTCAAGGATCCCAACATACGCTCGCCAGTCCAGACATTGGTCCAATCCCAGTCCAATCCTGCAGAGATTCTAATCCGTTGGCCAAACCATATTCCTGAATTTTAGCCATCAAGTTGCAATAACTCGCTGGTCGAAATCTCTCAATCGTGCGTTTTTGGATCTTGTGAAACCCCACCACCATCGCAAAATAGAATATACAGAGAAGCGGGAAGCATGCCGAAAGGAGATCGTTGCATATTAGTATGGTAGGGATTTTAAAAGATGCTCAAAATTTTCGGGGTCAGGCTTAGATCGTTTGGAAATTTTCCCGCAAGCTTATATGAGCTTATGGCAAGTCGACACGATCCTATACGCCTATAGATATGTTGTTGGGTTACTATCTTACATTATAATTACTTTTCTTTCTTTTTGTTTTTAGGGCTACCCTGGTGTGTTAACGGCTCGTGTGGATATAGTGACAGGCAAAAAAGCTTTGATCATGCAGATGTGCCTGACAAACCTACTTCAAGAGGGACCGAAGTTTATGTTTGTGAGATAATTTAGATACTGATATTCTGAGCGAGGCTTGAGATTTTTGAGGCCAAGAAGAGCCCTCGATCACCACGGACCCACCAGTCCACTGGGGGAATCTTTTTTTTTTTTTACGGTTGCTCGAGTTCCCATTCGCCAATCGCCGACAATCAGCCCCAGCCTTGCCGCAGCCACGCAAATCATTTTATGCATTATCATTCCCTGGAGGATGCTAATTGTCCAATGACAGATCCACCGATACGGACATTATAAGCACTTGTATATGATAGGCCACAGGAGGAAATCGAAGGTTTAAAATTCTAACATGTTATGATAAATCGAAAAGCTGCTTGTGGGTATGGAGGATATGCCGGATTTGGAACGAAAAGGATGAAGAGGATTAATGTGGCGCACATACATATCATGGGGGGAAATCCTGGAAATCGATCATGCCGCAGTTTTCTTTTTCTTTTCCTAGGCGAAGATCTACGTCATGAGGCTCCCTGTTTCTCTATACCATAGTATATACAAACGACATTTTCCTCTCCAGATCTCGAAGTAGATGATGATCAAACGATCAAACGGCCAGGGATCATTGTTTTTCCCTTAGCCTTATAGAAATACAAGCTCGCTCAGGGGTATACCCTGTTTCGCAGATATCGTACCGTCATTATGCCCGTGTAACTTAGTTATTCTTGAGAGGGAATTTTGGAAGAGCTGAATACATGCTGCAAGCTGTCTTTTCCAGGTTGGAATAGAGTTTGGGGGAGATGCACGCTTGGCCCATCGCCGAGCTCCCGCCCCACTCATATATCTCCACTCACGATGCCACTACAGTCTACCACGATGCTGAGGGCTTTTGTTTCATCCTAATTACATACTTTGATACCACCTCCTAGTGATCTATGTATGTCCCATGTATGTTGATGGGGGCTGATCTAGAGATTAATTCTATAAACGATTACAGTGCATGCATCGTAACCTCGAATCTATTGACGGTTCCAGGTCCTGGACTGGGTAGATCACCTCCCGAACAATCCCGGGGACCTCTTCAGTTGCGGCTGGACCAGCGATGTTCTCATCGGTGTAACTTACAGGCAATGGCTTCCTGAAGGGGAACGCTGTGCGGCATGTCAGTTCTCATGTCGCACAACCCGGGCACCACGGGGTGGAGTGAGGGAATATGACAAAGGAAAGGCATGGCTTTTCCGGCCACTATTCCAGGAAATAAGTACATACTACTCCGTATATGGAGAGAGGGTGAAGGTTTATTGAGAGGATCGTGACGTACTATTTATATACTCAGGTTCCGAACAGGAAACCAAAGGACAAGCTGATCAGCTGCTTAACTGGCCTGGGGTAGAACATTTCTCGAGTCAGCTTGACAGGGTGTGTCTGTCCACGGGTTAAAATATAACCATGGCCTGCCTTGGTATATGTATGACTGACTGACAATGGTACTATGTAGACTCAGTCTGAACTGCCCTCGCCCTGGCCTTACCCGATTAGGCAGGCAGTAAACATGCCCTCTGGCCTGTATGGATGTTGTCTCTATCTCTATCCCTGTCTTTGTCCCCGTCTCCGTCTCTGCCTGTGCTTCAACACACAAGAAGTTTTTGATTTATTTTGCAGATCTATTAAAAAGCTGCAGGCAGGGCGAAAGGGTACTAGGTAGCATTAACGGCAGACGGAGATTTATCCTGCCCTTTTTCTATTTTCTTTCCCCATTCATTGATTTAGTCTCTTTTTTTTATGGTTTTTTTCGGTCGCATCGGGGGTCAGATATAACTAAACCAGATATATCTGTGGCTACGAAAACATCCCGTCGATGCTTGCCCTGCCTCAACTCTCCCCGATTACTTGGTGATTTTCGCGATCGGATGCTTTGATCGCTTCTCTCCGCGCTACCTCTCATACAATCTGCGCTGGAGACTGTTTCGTTTACGATCTCCTGATTGCGACGGAAAATGGGGAATCTAGAGTCGTCTGCCGAACATCGCAAGAATAAGTTCCCTGTGAGCTTGAGTTCGTCTGACGATGCCACCCATCATGATCACACCGACATGGCTCGTCTAGGCAAAGAGCAACAATTCAAAGTTAGTTGAACACCCCCCCCCAGACCAACGGAGGGAATAGGATCTAAATGGACACGCTCTTCTACCATATTGCGCGTTCATGCGGAACGGAAGACTAACAATGGCTCATAGAGAAATTTCAGGTACTTGTCCACACTGGGCTTCACCTGTACACTCATGGCAACCTGGGAATCGATCTTGCTGTAAGAATACTTCACTACTGGCTTGAAATTGAGCCCCTGCTGATAGAGCCTAGTGTGTCGACATATGGTTTGATAAACGGCGGCATGGCCGGAATGGTATACATATACGTTGGCTCATTTGTTGGCTTCTTTTGCTCCGTGGCATCTATGGCGGAGATGGCTTCGATGTTGGTTTTAACCTTTTTATTCTCACCCCTAATCCTCGTCCTCCAGGATGTTGTGAAACCCGCGTGATGACATCATGGCTTCTTGCAGATCTCCTACTTCCGGTGGACAGTATCACTGGGTCAGTGAGTTTGCTGGCGAGTCGTGGCAGAAGTTCATGAGCTATATCACTGGTAGGTGGAATTCCCTTCGACCGTTATGGAATGACATGCGGAAAGAACGGCTTCTAATGGCATTGACAGGCTGGATATCGGTTCTTGGCTGGCAAGCTGCGTTTGCCAGTATCTGCTTCCTCTGCGGCACTCTGATCCAGGGACTTTTGATCTTGAATGAGTCCTCTTATGTCCCTGAAAGATGGCACGGAACATTTCTCACCGCCGCGATCGCATTTGTTGGCACGTTTGTAAACACATACCTCGCAGGCCATCTACCCAGCTTGGAGGGTTTGATTCTCATCATCCACATCTTTGGCTTCTTCGCTACCATGATCCCGCTATGGGTCATGGCTGATCGCACCCCTACCGAAAAAGTCTTCACGGAATTCGTCAATGCCGGTGGCTGGCCCAGTCTTGGAGTCGCCTGTCTTGTTGGCCAGCTTACTCCAATCTTCTCGTTCCTTGGTCCCGACGCTGCTACTCACATTGGTACGTGGATCTCTATTAATCGTATGTACACCACTTACTTAATGCTTCTTTTATATAGCCGAGGAAATCAAAGATGCGTCAAAGATTGTCCCATGGTGCATGATTTCAACCGCCCTTATCAACGGCGGTCTTGGTTTCATCATGTTAATCACGTTCCTCTTCACACTCGGCGACGTGAATACTGTTTTGGAGCCGGAAACTGGTTTCTCTTTCATCTCCGGCTACATGAACGCGACGGGCTCGAAATCCGTTACCACAGGCCTAGCATGCATCATTCTAGTTCTCGAGGTATGCAGCGCCATCGGTATCCTAGCCACCTGCTCTCGTCAAACATTCGCTTTTGGCCGTGACAACGCTCTCCCTTTCTCCGCCTGGTTCGCGCACATCAACCAGAGATGGAAGATTCCGCTCAACGCCATCATGGCCACGACGCTAATCACCATCCTCCTCTCCCTCATAAACATCGGATCGACCGCGGCCTTCAACGCCATCGCATCCCTGACCGTCGCCTCGCTTTTCCTTTCTTACATCCTCTCCATCGGCGCCTTCATCTACCGCCGCCTACAGTATGAGCCGCTCCCACTCCGACGATGGAGCCTTGGCAAGTACGGTCTCCCCATCAACGTTTTCTCGTTCATTTACCTCTGCTTCGCTGTCGTTTTCACCTTTTTCCCGACTACGAGAGAGGTTACCGCTGTCACTATGAATTGGTCCATTGTTGTGTTTATGGGCGTGCTTGCTATTGCCCTCGTCCAGTATTTCGTCTACGGGAGGCATGTATATCAAGGACCGGTCGCTTATATTGAGAAGAGAGACTAAGATTCCCCCTTTTCTTTTACGCTTTTCTTTTATCCAAGTGCGCTCATTCCGTCGAGCTATATTTCTCTTTTCTTTAGAAATGGGACTCTCTCATATATTCTCTTTATTTATTATTACATCCTACTTTTACTAAAATTCATAGTTTATGCTGTGTTTCTCTATATATATTCCTTTTTTTTATGCTTTTTACACCCCATGTATATACCTTACAAGGTCCAAATATATATTTTATTAATTTTCCTGGAATTCTGTGCTGTTTAATCAGTATAAAGGGAGTAAATCATACAAACAGGCCCTCCCCCCAGTAAACTACCTAACATATACCAAGGGATCTCCAACATACGCCAGAACAGAGGTTTTCTTTCTTTCTTTCTTTCTCTGTAAGGATTTACATTCCTGGAGTATGAGAGATATTCCCCTCCCTTCTCCCTTAGTTCCCTCCCTTTTAGGAAAAAAAGTATTGCTTATTTTACCTGCTGTAAACAGAACAGCATGATGTCACTCTCACTCCCATCCCTTCTCACAGTTGACTAGCAGCTTGGAGGTCGTCTAGGTACCTATCGAATTACGAAGCAGCTTTCCGAATTTGTCTACTCTGCACTGTATATATACACCCTTCCCCCGGATGGGATGCTTCCAGCTCAGGTTGTCTTACGCCTGCTAATCTCAATGAGGTCTTGACAGTAACCAGCATGAGCGACCTGTTGTGATTGAAAGCGTTGAAGGCCACTGGCGCCTCCAGAATGAACGAGACATTCTCAAACGCTTTCAAACCTGTTCCACAAATTTGCGACCACTGTTGGACGAGATAGAGAACCCCGCCGAACCACCTGCCGTAGTATTACAGCATCTTGATGATGATCTCACAAGGGCTGCAAAAAGGCAACGGCTCACGAGGCAGGAAAACAAACACGTTGCTAAACGAGTCCTCGAGGCCCTGCGCGTCCTACACGAAAATGGCTATGTCCACACAGGCACGGATCCTCCTTCCCTCATACATTGCAGATATATGCTCCTCATCTAACCGTTTTCCGGTATATCTTAGATATTAAACCAAGTAATATTCTTGTCAATTATGGAAGCGGAGAAAATCGGTTCTCGGATGTGCAACTCGCAGATTGCGGCGGAGTTATCAGCGAGCAATCCGAGGTTGCAAAGAAGGGGATTCTGACCGGCACAAATGTTTTTCGTGCCCCCGAAGCCCATCTTGAGCTGCCATGGGGCACTCCGTCAGATATCTGGTCATTTGGAGTCACCGTTGGTTGCCCTCGCTCTTTCTTCCCTTCCCTCCCCCGTCGCCCCCCCTCAACCTTTTTTTAATACCCACAATATGGCTAATTTACCTTCTGCAGCTCATTAACCAGATATGGGGGTTAAATTTCCATCTTTTCGAACCCGAAAACACAGAAGGAGAAGAATCATATGATCTACAGGTTTTGATGAAACATCACGAATGGTTCGGGCCCTTCCCACACACTATGAAGGAGATTGTAGACGAGGAGGCGGAGAAAATCATTGCATACACTTATCGAAAGGTTGAAAGGGTGGGAGCTTTCGCGTATCGGAAAGAAAGAGAGATTTGCGGTGCAGACAAGGCGTTTATCCTCAGGGTCATGAAACTTGATCCAACGGACCGTAAAACCGCCGCGGAGCTTCTAAATGATGAATGGTTCACAGAGCAATCGGAGAGAGCGGTGGGATGGTATTCGAAGGAACAGTGGGCGGAACTGCAGAAGTGAACTAATAGAGGGTTAAATAAAACCAGCTACAGATGAATTGATATGTCCCATTTGGGGGGGGGGGAACAGTTTTGAAACCAATCAAGCATACAATACTCCTGAGTTCATGGCCATCTTTGATCCTTTGCATTATTGTTTTTACTGTTGTCTGTATGTTTGAACTTCTGGTCATATCCTGAATTAAGGGTACTTTTGAGTTTTGACCTCTTTTGAGCTGGAAATGCAGCATTCTATGTCCTGGCTGACAAGAGTCTTGGGGTGCACAAGTGGTGTATGGGCCCCTGGCAGGATTTGACAACCTAATTATATAGTACAGCAGACCAAAGTACTGCTGCTTCTCTGTATTTTATTCTTGTACTGCTTCTATATCCATCAACTCCCCTATTGAGTAGTTGAAATGTCATTTTTAGTATATTTACAAGATCACAGGTGAGAAGGGATCTTCATTCTTAGAAATTGAGGTAGGCTGTCTAGGTGATCTTTCCCCCGCTTTCGATGGCGGACCACAGGTCACACTTCGAATAATCAGGATCTTCTCCGCTCATCTGAACTGGCGCTGTCTGCAAGGAAATGGTACTTGATATACACAAATTCCCCTTTCTTATTTACCCTAGTGGAGTGTCGATTTTATAACACCAACCTCTCGTCAAGTCAATGACAGGCTGAAATACCATTTGAACGTATGGCAGCCATAGCCATGTTGATTTCTCCAACCCTGAGGGGTTCTATGGTCGCTGAAAAACATGAGGCCTGCATGGTTCCTAAACTCACAAGCCAGTCAGCACCGCTTGAATTGATTGCGTCACACTGCGGCAACATGAAAGAATCAATCGAGAACCACTAACCCTTCTGGGGTATTGGCCAGCAAATCGAAAAGGGAGTTATAATCCAAAAGGAAGTTCTGCGGATTCCGTGATTAGGAGCAGATGACATCAGGGCCCTGAATAGGGTCTCGACAGAAGAATACCGGCTACACTCTGGCCAGGCAAAGTCAGCTCGCGAACTCGAAACTGCTAATGTGGGCGTGCTTGCTTACGAAATTGAGGTCCACTATATCATAGTTGCCTTCGCTGGTATAAAATTTGATCGCAAACCCTCGAGGGTTTCTGCCGGAATCGGGGAATTCGCGTCCAAATGTGAAGGTTGAGAATCGCACAAAGACTGGCGTTTGTATACGGGAGCCTCTCAAAAAGTGTGCCTATATGGATTGTCAGGGGTTTTCAACATTTCAAAACCTTCACGATGACTCTACGCACCTTGCACCGACGACATGTCCCTGGTAGTTTCAAAATAGCCGATCGCTCCGCTGCCGCCTGCACAGGGTCTACGGTTAGTCCTTTTCGAACACTCGAGAAAGTAAAGTCAATGCAAATGCAGACTTACATGGATTGGCCATCCGCTTCATATTCTTCGAGCGATTGAAGTGCTGCTGCTTCTGCAGTAGGAAAGTGTCCGAAACCAGCGGCAAGCCTCCAGCAGTTTTACTGTGCGCTGGGTCTGGCATAGGATGGCCTTCATTGTCCGTAAAATAGGGGCCATCATCGGCTCTCTTGCCACCCTGCTGTACTCCTGTTAGCCGTAACAGCAACCCTTGCGGGCCCATCATTGGCGCCTTGGAATAGAGAGGCAAGCTGCGCAGGCCTAGGGTCGGCGCCTGCAGCTTCAATCACGGAGCCAATTGCTTGGATTGGATGTGCCATGATAAAAAGCAAGTGTTGCGCAGGGCGCAGATGAAAAGTATAGAATTATAGGGGGAAAGGCAGCAAAATTTGCTCCAAGAAAGGAATATGTTTCTGCAATATTCACTGAATTGGCAGGGCAGGCACCTATTTCAGTGAAAGTTCAAGAAGAGTCCAGTGACGCAGAGTCAACATGGTTTTGGTAGCCAATGTCCAACTTTGCACCAAGTCCCCAACCAACATTCTGGCGGTCTGCAGGAGGGTAAAATGCATGATGGAAGGGCTCGCCTGCACACCTCCAAAGAGGAATTTTTGAGAAGATTGCCGCATGTTGTTATAAGGTTCCTCAAGGAGGTGTCAAAATAATGCAGGTACATTCCCATTGGACATCAAATTACAGCAGTTGAAATGAAAGACATCCTGTGTAGAAGTCATTGTGGGTGGCTAGGAGATTGAAAAGTTGAGATGACACCAGCCATGGTCTAGACCTCCTTTTATATATTTTAGTTCAGGGTTTATTCCTTGACACCTTTTTCTTTTCTTTTTCGACAGAAGTGGGGTAAAACCGGGTGAACCCTGTTTTGAATTATTCTTGATAATGGATTGAATTCATGTTTCTATACTGTAATTGAAGAAGCCGTAGTCAATTGGGATGAGACAGACGAATCACGTGTGTACTGGTCTTGGCGAATTCCATTACAAATGTAGCAACATTGATTGGTCAGCTTCATGTCAACTTCCTGCTTCCAACTACACAGTACACAAACTCTTGATATTGCCTTGGCATTTGTTGTATAGTACTAGCAATGTGACGAGCATGCAGGAAGATCGCCATTACAGGAGAATAGAATGCCATTTTAGTACCCCATCAATCGAAATTTCCTCATCACATTATATGCAGTTTTTATTCCCCAAACAAAGACTTCTTCCCCCACCGTCCCTTCAAGCTGGGCTCACGGCAGCTCTACTTCACTCCGGGAACTTTCTAAAAAGATCCCTCAAATGATCAATGGGCGCTGCCATCAAACCCACCGCAGTCTCAAATGGCGGTTTTGCAGGCGCACTTGGGTGGCTGCGCGTCGGCACAAATGCCTTGGTGCGATCGAATGATTTGACCAGACTCTCGTTATCGGCCTGCTCTAGCACATTCTCGAGCTGCACGAGGTCCTCGGTTTCTTCTTCTTTGATATGCCGCGATAGGTTGTCCATGAGGCTTGTAATTGTGGTGAGGTAACCAGAGTCTGAAGGTTTCATGTTTTGGAACTTTTTAAGCATTTCTTTAACCTATTCCCCTCTCGTATCAGCAGATATTGGGAAATTGGTTGGACCAAACGGCAGAGAGAGTGTGGTGAGAACTTACAACTTGATGCTCTTGCCTATCCTTATCCGCCATCGCCTTGCCATCCTCTAGATGTTTCTCCAGCGCCGGGTACAAGACCAGCTCTTCACCGATAGAGTGCCTTGCGAGTTCCCAGACAAACTGGTTCTGTGCGCGGACCTGCTCATCCTCGTTGGCAGGGTTGACGATCTTCTGGTACCACCCCTCGATCTCGCGGTGGTCCGTCTTGATGGTGTCGCTGATCTTGGTCATGCTGATGGCGCTGGCGGCAAAGAAGCGTCTGCTTTGGTCGATAAGAGATGGGTGCGTGAGGCGTGTTAGAGTGAGATGCTAAATGAGGCAGGTCAGTAACTAAGTTGGGCTTTTGGTTTGATAGGGGATATGTAGTTCGGGAAAGGGGAGTGACGTATATACCTTTGTGATAACGGTAGTTCTAGCAAACATAGTGAGGTGTAAAAGATAAAAGGAAACGAAAGGTAAGAAAGAACTTGCTCATTCTTTATATAAAGGGAAAGCTCCTTGTAGACAGGATTATCCCGGACTTGGGAAACGTAGTGACGGTCAGGCAGGCTTATTTCTACTAACAGCAGGATATGAAATATGTCCATTTCAATAGGCTCACTGGTGGCTACGTCTTTTGCTTTCAAAAGGGAAACGGAAACCTCGGAATCAGGAGTGAGTCTGGAGCTACGTCAGTTGAACCTTGTTAGGGAAAAAGCAAGGTGGCCGCCCTATACTTATCGTCATTAGCAATATTCAAGTTTACTTGTTTTTATGTCTAGATCCTAGCCTTTCCAGGTGAATGCAAGTTGTTCATGGTGGTCAGGGTGTTAGGATGTTCCACCCCAGCACTCTCTTCCTGATTTCCATCACTTGCACATCCAGCTCTTCCGCCTCCTTCCACCATCCCTGATTTCTGTACGTGGATGCGATCAGGGGTGGACGGTCGATCTCTATCTAAATAGTATGTGGTTCCCATGTGTTCCATTTCCACAGGTCCTGACATTACCACCACACAGAGATCAGCCGGGGGCTGTGAACAGTGCTTGTAGAAGAATATTCTAATGAAAAGCTACTGAGCAACAGTGGGGAGGTCTATCAAAAAGTCTGTCAATACCAACATGAGGCTAGTGCATGCTTTGAGGAACAGTAGAAGACTCAATTAAGTGCCAACAAAAGAAAGCAACTTCAGCAACTGTTGTCTGAGCACAATAGTTATATTTAGACTGTCTTCAACACCTTGCTGTCAATTTCTGGCTTATAGAACAGAATGAGTATCAGCAGCCTTCATTGAGTAATTGCAGTGGATTGCAAAGAGATCAGTTCTATCTGTTGATTCAGTATTCTCTTATCACTGATTAGTCTAGGAAATCATTCACTCTCTGGAATATATGAATGAATTTTGGTCCTTTCTTGTGAAGAATGAAAGAGATTACATGATGAAGATTAATCAAATTATTGTAGAGAAACTACAGCTTGATATTTGTGCTCTTGTTGTTATGTCTTACCAACAAATCCTGCTATATTAGAAATCGCTTAATGGATTTCACAAGGCAATAACCCTGTTGTTTTTGTGATGGCATCATCAAGGGAGGTGGGTGTCTGATACCAAAGAAGCAGTGTCATCTCCACCCAGCCTATGGGCCATCTTTAGCCTGCAGAAATTAAATCTGTGGAGAACCTGGGGTGGTGTGTAATTGACTGTCAATTTCTATATACATATAAATAGGGATTGAGTTGTTACGGGGATAAACGCCATGTAAAGCGGTGATTTTCTATATTGTCTTGCAAGTCGGGTATGAACACAAGGTAAAAGAGTAGCTGGGACGGCTAGTGGGGGGAGCCGAGATAAATGGTTGAACGGATTGAACCAAGAAGAATAGGAAGTAGAGAGAGAAAGGAACTGCAAAAAAAGGGGTGGGAAAAAGTCGAAATATCACAATCATAGCTAGGGTTTTTTCCCCACCGTCCCCCCTCATTTACTCTCCTACAAAGATATTCAGCGGCAAACTCATAGCAACTGCATAATTCGGCAAATCCACTATCTCCGTGATTTTCAAATCACCCGCCACGCTCGTAAGCATATACGCTTCGGCGCGCGTTAGGCCCTTGGTATTGACGAGCCACTGGATGAGGTTTCGCGTAGCTTTTCTCGCCGCTTGAAGTAGATCCGAGTCAATGCCTGTGGCAGCATAAGAGCCCTTATCCGCCTCCACCTCCGCTGCTGCTACTGCTGCTTTGCGCGAGGGGGTCTGAAACTGCGGTGCCGCGATCCACGGCTGATTCTTGACGACGGATAAACGGAGCGTGGCCTTTAACGAGGTCTCAATCGCGGTCCCGCATACCTCTCCATCGCCCTGGGCGACATGGCCGTCTCCACAACTAAAAAGCGCCCCAGTAACTTGCACAGGTAGATACAACGTCGACCCAACCGTAAGGTACCGACAGTCTAAGTTGCCTCCCGTATCCAACGGTGGAATCATCGAGAACTCCCCCTCCATCCCCGGCGCGACGCCCATGACGCCTAAAAAGGGTCGTTTGGGGATATGTATCCCCTCCTTAAACACCGCGTACGGCAACGCCGGATCAAGCTGCCAAATCTTAAGCACGGGCTCAGCAAACTCATCCGCCAAGAGGCCAAATCCAGGCACAATAGCCGTCCACCCCCAATCCGACATTTCGAGCTCGAGAATTTCGATTTTCAGCGCGTCACCGGGTTCAGCGCCATTGACGTAGACGGGGCCAAAGGCCGGATCGGCCTTGGAGATGTCAAAGGTGTGAATGACGTCGTTTGTGGAGTGTTTTGTGATTTGCCCGTTGCTGCCGTCTATGGTGTCGAAGTGCACGATGTCCCCTGAATTGATGGTCTGGACGGGGGCCACTCGGTTCGACCATTTTAGGTGGTTTTGGCCGCGGTGGATGTGTATGGATTTGCAGTTTATGCTTTGTTTCATGATTGCAAAATAAATAAATAAAAAGTAATGAAATGGTTTTCTTTTTTTGGATGGGGGAAGATTAGGTCTGGGGCATGCAAATTGTGCTCTTTATTGGTGACAGTCTCTCCGGGCTCTAGTATGAAGTAATGTAGTGAATGGTGTATTGCGCCGCTGTGAAGTGAGGAGTGACTGTGAGCTTTGTGAGGTTGTCTTTTCTTTTCTGCAGAAGGAAGCCATGGGAGCACTGACATGGTTACATATTGTGTCGTATGATAAAGACTTCGGAGATTCCACCTAATAAGAGGTCATGCTGTAAGCACCAACTGCCATAGCGTGAGAAATTTTTCTTTTTTTTCCTATTTGCTTTTCTTTTCCTTTCCCTTTTTTTTTTTGGTTCAGGTGGAGAGAGCCAGGAAAAGGAGGGGCAGGAGAGGCGCAGGGAGATGAACTGTGGTGGCCTGGGGGGCCCCAGGGGGATATGGCAGCAATGCCGAGCCCGGAAGCTAAGCACCTGCCTACTTAAGCTTAGTTAGGGACGGAACGGCAGTTTGGGCCCTTTAGTGATCAATGATCACTGTGCATCCTGCAGTGGGGCATGGCTATAAGCATACTTTATTACTTAGCAGTTGTCGATGTTTGGATGGGAGTATGAAGGTAGGACAGCTCTATCTGATGTAGTGCAATTGAAGAGCATGCACACCCACTGCATAAAAGCACAGCCAGTCGCCCATATGCACATGATGACGGGGTATCTACCCTATGTATGTATGTACATAGTATGCAGTATCATGGAAGGCGCGAAATTCACCTCAGACTTCTAGTATTATCTAGCTTTTCTCGATGCAGATATTTTATATACCTCATTACACCCTTGTCCTACGCCTCTTCTGCTGCCAGTTGTCAAGATACGGGCTCAAGAAAAAGGAATATGCCTATAGCTAGCTTATGCTATAAATATAAAGGGAAAAAAGTCAGTGAGATATTTATGCATTATTGCTTGTCTAGCTACCACGGGCTCTGCAATCCAGAAGTTTGTTTGATGTGTCATTTTTGATACTTACTTCTTTCTTGGCTAGATCTCCAGCTTTCATTGATAGCCCTGACAATTCCATCCCTCTGCAGGTTATTTAGAGCTGGAGAGTGAATTGCAAGGGTGGATATATCTGATTCCTTCAAGCAGAAAGAAAGGAAAACTACTTTATACAGTGTCTGGCAAGAATCCCTTTCTTTTGGCTTGCTGATTGTGCCACAATTTATATAACAGAAGCAAGTTGGATATGATATGAAGATTGAAAATATTGAGTTCAGGAATTTGTTTCAGAGAATGCAGAGCCAAAGTCAATTCATACGAAATCTCCTGCTAGTCAACTTGCCACTGGGCAATCTCATGGTTTCAGGAGGGTGGTCCACATGTTAGAATCATATGCTTATAGATCTGTGATGAGATTGACAAGTGCCATCAACTGCAGGTCTAGAAAACCATTGTTTTTGCGGATCACTCTCAGTCTATAATCTTTTTTATATCCCAGATAATGGAACACAAAGACAACCAAAGAATAAGACACTTGGATGCCTGGGATCTGTTCTTATAACCAAGGAGGCCATTCTCTGCCGCCCTACCTTGGTAAGCAACACTCGATGTTGAGAACTGAAATGTCTATTGAATGCAACCAGGTGGACGGAGTTTGACATTATCGCCGCCAGCTGCAAAACATTTACTCTTCGGATTGCACATGTTTTGCTGGCCAGACACTCCCCCTATCCTAAAAGCATTAGCTTGCCGGATAGATAGCTTTGCTTTTATGTTCATGCTTCGTTCTCCAACAGCATGTATCATGTTCTCGGGATTAGTGCTGTACATGCGGCCTTGATGAGTTCTGTATTGATCTTGATTTTGATTCGAGGAGAAGATATGGTATCGCGCTGCGAGGGGTCTTAACGTTGCAGCTGAGGTGGTGCAGATGCTAACCCCAATCTCAACAACAGGCCAAATAGTTATACCGTGGTAGAATAAAGAAAATCTATCGTGTCTGATAGATAGTGAACATATGGTATCCTTATAGTTGATGCCACGCTCGCACTATAATTGTTGTTACTACAGACTACAAGTAGCAATGTTAGAGAGAGAGAAAAGAACTTGCATTGCACCGAAGGCAAGTAGAATAAATACTGGAATCTTGGTTCAACGACCTAAACGAAGTTCCAATATCAAAAGAGCAATGCGAGTGTAAAGTCTGACATAGACATGATAGCACTATGAGCATATGAGGCGTGGACAATCCTCACCGAATTTATGCAGGAGCCAGCTATGGAATCCACAACAACATTCCAAAAATATGAGACACCCCGACTGTCCCCCTAATCGTAGATACGTAGGTACGGTTAGGTATTATGGTATTGTGGTATTGTGGGGAACTGAATTGCCTTGTAGGGTTTAGCTCTACCTTAATTCGATTTAGCGCGATATGGCTGCTCTTTGGACTATCATAAACAACTTGAAACCCGTTCATGCCCCTCGAACGTGTTCTCACGCATTCTCTCCATCGTTCTTATGGTCCTTTTCTCTCCTCGCAACTTTCTAGAATAGCTAGGTGAGTGACTCTTGGCAGCTAGGACAAAAATGTCCCATAAATGTCATAATAAGCTACACTAATACCAAATGTATTTAATGCCGCATTTAAATCATTTCTTCCCTGTGTATGCAGTGGCTTCTTCACATCCCATCGTTAAGCATGGCATTGACTAGCATAACATGGCGGTCCGCATTTGTCTCACTCCACTCATTGTCATAATTCAACCCATACGGCCAAAAATGCCCACCGCCGCAATTAATCACAGCATTAGGACCATCCCACGACCGCAGCAGTGGCAGCGCCGTCGCCCAGTCTCCAGCCTGACATTTCCGATCGAACGCAGCTGTCTGACCGACGCCGAGCGTGTGCGAGATCTCATGCATGGCCGTGCGCTCCGTCATGTAGGACCGGTTCGAACCAAAGCGCAGGTCGCCGTTGTAGTTTGCTTCGGCTGTGGGGACACCGGGAGCGTAGTAGACGCGGATCGTTTTATTCGCGCCTGTGAATCTCTCGTATCGTGTGACGGCGAGCCTCATGGCTTCTTCAATCCTCCAGTATGCGTCGTTTTCATCCGCAGAGGGGTTCGAGGACTTTTGCAGCGTCCATGTCAAGGCTCCGGAGACTGTAGATGCGAACACTAGAACATTGACTAGGACAGAGAACCGCATGGCGTAACGGGTATTTGGGGAAATCGGGCGTCGTCCGGTTGATTCGATGTGCCGCTTGGAGGTCTGCTGCTTCTAACAGGTGATCGGAATGTCAATGTTCAGTATCGACTTGGACTACGGGCTAGACACGCTATTATATATACTATGTATCTATTATTACCCGCATTTCCAGGTTCCCCATAGTATATATCTAATTTCCCTAAATAATATAGAGATTCGTCGTTATGTACACGGCAATACTACCTTTTTAAGATCAAGGAGCCCTCACACATTATTTGGCGAGACGGAGTTTCTCCATTCCTTCCACTTAACGGGTCGACCACTCACTTTATATATAATAACCTTGATGAAAGTAGTGAAGTCATTGTTTGGCTTATATTGACTTGGCATGCACATCCCTACTTGGCTAGCGAATGGGATCAGAGCATGGATATCAACGTCCCAAGAGGTTACTTCGCTGAATAGAAAGCGGAATAAATTATCATGGTTTAAGTATTGAATTTATGATCTAAAGATCCGAAAGACTCTGCTTGCTTGTGTCTCGAGGAGGTTTTATTTCGTTTGATGCTTAAATTTTGTGTCCACAGGAAGTACTAACTAACCTCAACCGAATGGGAGATGTGTACGGGGTAGATTTACCATTATCATAGTTCGTTAGACATATTTGCATCCAATAAGCCTTCCTTTCTATGAGGATGTGCGAGAGAGACACAGCCGTCACTAGTCCCCCCTCCAGCAACTTTCGCGCTCGGTTTCCTCATAAACGGGTCTTTTGGCGGGGCTGCCGGTGCCGGTGCGGGTGCTAGCTGGATCGGAGGTGGGGGTTGATGGCACGGCGTCCAGGGGTTTGAGCCGGCCATCGGGGGCTTCGGCACGGCAATCGGTGGATGTTTAATTAAAATGAATGTCCGAGATGAATATTCTCCCACTTTCAACAATTCAGTACTTTTTCCTACTATATGTGTATACAAAAGAAAGAAAAACCCCTGGCTGGAGTAGGCCGTCTATCCCCCTTTGCCAGCAGCAGTGGGTATCAAGTGTTCCATAAACCTGCTCGTGTGCAATACTGGCAGATCTTTGACTTCTCGACCCCATTAATCTCTTGCCTGCATCTCTGTTCATGAATTCATTGGCTAAAGCTATCCACGATTCTCTCCTCATGCACCTTTTGCAGCTTGAATATGGTGGTGGGTTCACTGCGTATAGCTCCTGCATAGGAACTCTACAGAAGTATTTGGAAGAGCAACCTCTAAGTAAGAGGTGACATGAGGAGGGATCGAGGCTCAAGGGTCTTGTGCATGAGCATTTTTTCTTTTTTAAAAGAAAATCAGTGTATTGTGTACGAGGAGATAGGGAAACCGAGGCATTGAATTCCTTACAAACCCAGCCACTCCCAGGCGCCTACTGCAGGCGATACATTTACTGCATCCACTGCCGACTTTTCGACCTTAGCTACTATAATATCCCTAATCTGATAATCCTAACTCAAGCCCCATCAACGCAAGAAAGGGAGCGCATGTTGATATCGAATAAAAAAGATTCAAGCCTCTAAAGCAATCCAAACTACCAAGCAAAGGCCAAGCAAGCCACTGCTTCGTTATTCACATTCTACCAGGGGACCATTCCCTCAAGCCAGTTCTTCTTACATTTGCTGGTTTTATTCCAGATGGATACAGACTTGTTCATGATCGCGACCAGTAAATCATGTGAGAACTGAGGAGTAGGTTCCAAAAGATTGTCTTGAAAAGCGGCGGGAGCCGTTTTCTCTCTACTCGTCAATGCGGTTAAGTGACCTCGGTCGTGCGTGGGAGTGGAGTTATAGATCTCGAAGATCGCTTGCGGGAATGAATTCACATTCAGCCGTTGAACCAGTTCCCGCTCAGCATTTTGCTAGGAAAGAGCTTTTAGGCCTTTTATGAACATACGATCTGCAAGCGAATACATTAGTATATGAAAGGAAAGAGGATCAAATGTAGGTGCTGGTTTTTCGGACGGCTCGGATGCGTCAAAAGGTTAGTCTGAAATGTCCAATAGCGGTGGAGTCTCTTCGTCGTTTGGGGAACGGCGGACCTCAGAGGGCTCGACAACCATATCTTCATCGGGCACGCAGCCATTAGGTGCTGCAATATGAGGAGTAGCCTGATAGTCTAAGGTGTAAAGATATTCAATCATCTGCTTCACCAAGGCTGGATCTTCATGCAACGTAATCGTATGTGTAGAAGCCTCCTGTTATTAGTGCATTAGCTAAAATGCCTTTAACTAGTATGTATTTGAATCATTGAGATTTCCTACCCTAAACTTTCCATCAGAAGCTTTCGCCAAATAGTCCGACCGGGTACAGACTACACACCGATGGACAGCATAGGAATCATGGCCACACAAAATGGTCAAATCGCTGTACTTCGGGTCAGAACGCATGCTAAGAGCTGGTCAGCAACTAGACGTAGTGTTCGACCAGCAGCAAAATACATACCTTGCTAGGGCATCCAGAAGCTCTTGGCCGAGAAGAGTCTCATCGTGTGAATACGGCGACTTTCTTTTTCTGGATGCCATGATGCAAAAGTCAAGTCTTGATTTTTTTTTTGCAGAAGACCTTTAGCTATCTTGGAAGCAGGAAGCGTTAGACTCAAGATCTATCATGTAGAGGAAAGAGAGGCCAAACTTATGATGGGGTGGTTGACTAGAGCCATCCACTTCCACCAGGCGGCCCCCGAGGGATGTTCCAGGTCTGCAGTCATGTGTTCAGGCACTAGGCCGGATAAAGGAACGAGTCTTGGCACATAATTAAAGCATCCAACATACTTCAATCAAACCTGGCCCCTGAATAACTCAATTATGGGATGCACGACTTGGACCCTTCATATAATATGGGTTATCTGGTGGGTTGCGGTTATAACCCGCTGTAACCCCGACTGTGGATAGCTAAGGGATAGGAAGGCAGCTCAAAAAGCAGCTACGCATGTACCCTCCTTGTAAAAAGATTTAACATCCGGAGGATGAAGCACACCCAACAGCAAATACCAAGGTGTGCGCGTCTGTCGTTCCTCCTATGCCCGCCTGTCCGACTGCTGGTTCTTAACTACCATTTCAAGACTCGTCCTCTCGCGCGCTTCGTTTCCTAACATGTCGCAGTCACTTTTTCGGCTTGGCCAAACTCTTCGAGGTAGACTAGGGAAGTATGCCATCACAAAGAGGGTCCAAGAAACTGTCTGGCTTGCAAAGTAAATTCAAAGGATTTGAGAAAACAGCCCAGAACAAATGACTTATCTGCAATAGAAACCAAACAGAGGAAACTGTGGTTATTAAAGGCGTCCAGGACCATCCTCGCGTGGAAAATGAACGAGATGTACTCAAACACCTTCAGAATCGAACTCCCTTTCTGCAACCATTAATAGACGAGATCGATGACCCATCGGAGCCCTCAATTATTGTTCTGAGACACCTTTATGATCATCTTTTAAATTCATCTATCAACAAAACATTGAATCGGAAAGAACTGAGATGTGTCTCTCGATGCATTCTTGAAGCACCTAATGTGCTTTATGAAGATGGATATGTGCATACAGGTCAGTGGTGTATTGCTTTCATTTTACAACCTGTCTAACTTTAGTGTCACAGATATAAAACTTGATAACATCTTCGTAAACTTCAAAACAAGCCACAGTGATGGTGTACGATTTGTAGCTATTTAGCTTGGTGATCTTGGTGGCGCTTATCCTGCAGACTCGAAATGGGCAAGGGAAGGGACGCCGGTTGGAGCACCCATGTGGAGTAGTCCAGAAGTGCTTATGGAGACGCCCTGGAATACTGCAACAGACATTTGGTCCTTTGGCGCAATTGTAAGTCCTCGTTATTATCAGATAATCCCATCCAAAGAAGGCGCTAATCCATTGTTAGCTCATAAGTCTCATTTATGGAGGCAATTTCAACCTTTTCCGCCCCAAAACTGTTCCATACGGCCACGAGGAATACAATTTGGAAGTTCTCAAGCAGAAATTCCGGTACTTTGGTCCGTTCCCTGGGAAATATGAAGAAATTGCAAGCCCTATGACTGTTGCAGCTATTTTATATCTCATGCAAGAGATCCCGCAGTCAAAAACGATACCATTCTACATAACTACAGAGCGAGAGGTGTGTAAGAAGGATAAGGAGTTCATTGGGAAGATCATGATGATGGACTCGAGGGATAGGCCGACAGCTATAGACTTGCTTAAGGATGAATGGTTTAAGGAAGATAATGAGGAGGACAACTAAATTGAAAAGGAGCTGGGTGCCTAAAATTGTATGTCAAATATTAGTTTGCACTTACTTCTGACTTTCTGGGATGGGTATTGGGTGTTACTCTATGACAGTACTCTTATGTGTTAATTCAAGCCTTTAAGACTAGAGAAGAGAGCTGGCTGAGGAGGCAGCCCTTTAGAACAAACAACCTAAGGTGGTAGATGCATGGAGATTAGAATTAGGGGTTTCTTGGATAGAAAAACAATCACATGTTGAATAGGAGGATGTACTGACCATGTTCCAGGTTATTTTCCAATCCAAGCACATGCTTGAGATTGAAGTTTAAAACAAGGAAGGTTGCCTGGTATCAGCAAAAATGGCTGAGCACCCAGCACACAGATGTGGTGGTAAGATAAACTATATCCCACCACATTCCTGGGCCAATATCACATCATCTGTGGTAGGTAGGAGCAGTATCCTCCTTCCTCTATCAATAGTTAAATAATGGGGAATCAGCCACTGATAGCCATCCGTTAACAATAAATGTGTAAGGTGGACCCGAATAGATCAGACCAATATTCCCTTTGAGCAACTCTGTCCCTCCCACAACGAGCGCCCAAACACGTAACCCTAGAACAACAGCAATAACCTATGGATCCTGTCACCTTGTCGCACAGGGGGGAATTTCAATAACCTGGCAGCGCCCGCTTTATACCTAAATCTGGCGTGGGTGTCTGACATCTTGGGGTGACGTCCGCGCCGTGATCGAAAAGCGAGGACGGGCCGGGCAGCTTGCATTGCGCAAATCATACAGAACAGGCAGAAACACTTCTGGTTTGCAGTTTGCATTGAGCTCAGCCTTTCTAGAGTCTAGACCCCATTGCAGGTTCCCACCATACAGGAGAGCAAGAATGCTGATAGGGTGATTAGGATGGGTGTCTTTGATATCAAGGTTCCACAGCATTTCACAAACAGCTTCCTAGTCTGTTTTCCAATGTTCTTGGGCAGGAAGTGGCAATAGGAGCATTGCACCAGGCATGATTGGATACATAGCAAGGAACAGAGTATTAGATGCCGATCTGACATTGCAGATTATGAATCTAACTGCAAGAAATCATGGTTAAAGTTATAGGCTCCGTGTTTGGGAGATTTCAAGTTGGCTACGCGTATATGGAAACGCTGGCAAACTGGTTTGTGGTAAATAGGCCATAGTTGTTCAGAAATGAGGGAAACTACCACCCCCCCATTACGCCGAGTCTATTCGTTGGCGTAACGCAATAAAGTGAAGAGGGTTCGAGAAGAATTAGGAAAAGAGACCTATAACTTATCTCCCTTTTGTAAGGGGCGTTTCAAAGCCTTGTAGCGGGGTTGGAAAAGGTCGATCCCAGCATCTTCATGGGCAGCATGCATTGGCCCTGAAATGGAAGGTTAAGGGATTGGCTTTCAAAGGGATTGGTGAAAGCCAATCCCAACAATAGGAAAAATAATCAGGAGAACGATTATCTGTCTAACACAAATTAACCCAGAGTACAGTGGCACCTGCTCAGCCAGCCAATGCCACAAACTAATAAATTAGTTGTGGTTGTGTCCGCGGTTTTCCTGCAAGAAGATGATGATAAGCCTACGGCCGGGCCGGATCGAGAAAGCCTCTGTGTGATTATGGAGGAGCTTCCACACGAATCAAAATAATCCAATCATCCATTGGTCTTATGTTTCCTGAAGAATTTTCACCGCCATTGGGATAGGTACATACTGTGTAGGCTGGTCTGATCTGAACGATGTTGGTCGTTAATCTAGATGCAGCTGGCAAGCCGACCCGGAGCACCAAACCAGCTACATACATCCTAGCAAACGGAAAAAATATATCCCAATAGAATGGCATTGGGAGCATCAAGAATATGATGGCTGTGAGATATGACAATCCTCAGATTGGTCGTGTTTAAAGAGCACATAGTACAGGCTTCACTGACCGCTCCTGAGCCTGGATATCACGTGGGTCTAGGTCCTTTTAGAAATAACTGCCGTCTCTTCAAGGGGATTGATTGCCTCAAGCATAAATCAATGTGAATTCTGATATAGTTCTTGTGGCTACAAGAATCTACAGCCGGTGAATCACTGCAGTTCTCCCTTTATCAAGTCGCTCATGTTGGTCAGGATAACGGCGCCGCTCACGTGACCCCCCGGTGGTATTTCGGATACAGTACCATACTGCCCTCCGAGCCAAAACAAGCCTCCGTCGGCTAGCGGGCCCATCCCGTTCTGGCCCTCCCGAACGAAAATGCACCTGTCACTCCGCCTCATGCAACTCGTTCGCCCGTTGACACTGCGATTGTGCCATAATCAACGCATCCAGAAATATATTAATATAGGGAGCCTTCTAGCTGCTCACCGTAAGTTCCTTCCCCCTCATTGAATTTGCATCTGATTGGTTGAAAACATAGCTACATGTCACTCCGAGACGTTAATTGCTTTCCCGCTAAAGTTGCATATATCCACATGCTTCCCCAGCAGGGATAAAATAATGCTAATAGTTAGGGAAAGCAGTGACCGGCAAGTTGAGGTTGTGTGAAAGCGCAAAGGTGTTTAATTCGGTGTGACCTCTCGAGTTTAGTCAATTATTATTTTGATACGGTCAATAGTTTATATAACGGGGTGGGGCTCATCATACTTGACTCCAAGCAACCATTGGAAGAATAAGACGCAGTGAGTGCACGACATACATATTAGGTGCAGGTGCAGCCGGTTGTTTCTTCCGGCCCCTGGAAGAGCTCTAGATCTTCGCCCATGTCTCTGCGCGTTGGCGGGCCCTTGCAGTGTAGCGGGCTGGGGACATGAGACGATAACAACGTTGAGCTATTTACGCACGTTCAAACCTTTGGCCTCTCCGTGAGGTTCCACGGTGGGGTTCTCGCCATACCCCAAATTCATATCGCCGCGCAAAAGAACGAGGAATGGCATCATCGTTGATTCCATTATTGAAAAATATGTATACGCATAAATGGAACATCCATGTTTCCCAAGGTTCTCTCAAAGCGGGGGTGTCGTGGGGTTCTTCTTCCCTCTTTGAGCCACTTCGACAATCTGACTGGTCAACGACGGTCAACAGGATTGGTCCTGAAATCTCACCACTTGTTCCCGCTCATGGACAAGGCTTCCAAGGTTGTTCAAGGATATGTGGCACTTGTGGAAAGCCCACATGAGCCTTGCAGCGACGCCCCCGGCCTTGCCGGCGTTCTTAAGCCGTTGGATATATCGAACTCTCGAGGCTCTGGAGACAACGGGAGTTGAGGTGTGTAGGAAAAGGAAATACATATCGAGCTATGAACAGGCTGAGGCTGGAGATTATTGCCGGCACTAATACCTGATCGTTGTGAGAGTGGAAACTCGGAGGTGTTGGGAAGCTTTTTCGTGTGGTTCACCTGTGTTCAGCCACCCTTGTCAAGTTCTCGGTCAAGGTTGTGTGTGTACTCATAAGTAGACAACTATAGGGCCACCTATGTAACTTGCAGGTCATCCGCTAATCGATTTGAAGCTTGTGATGGGTTCGTACCTGACAACCAGTGCAGGTACTGTACATAGGCGGATGTAGGAACAGAGCAGCCTATAGATTATTGAAGGTCATACGGCACACACGCGAGTGGTGGCAGCAACCATTGGGTGTAGCAGTGGCGCAAATCACTCGACATGCGGTGCCAGGACCAGGGACATGTATGCATCTGGTTAATTTAATCGCTCTGGAGACTGGCTATCGCGTCTAAGCCGAATAGCTGTACGGAGTACGGATGCGAGGAAGAGGGTATTTGGGGTACCGTAACGGACATACAGTACATGGGCGAGACAGCGTGCTTTCGGCCGCCGTAGAGATGTCATTGTGTCTTCCAAGTTGCCCACCTGCAGTTCGTTAGTTCCTCCCCAGTACTCCGTAGTGAAAAACTGCTTGCCCTCGGACTCCTGACGACGGACCTCATCCCCAGTACCGCGCAACACAGCTTCGGAGCAAAAATAAAAAACACAACAAAAAGAAACACCACCACCCTCCCCATCCATCACATCCCTGCTTCGTGCCATCCCATTCCTATTTCCGCGCTCTCCGCCAATAATAGCCCGCTATCGCTGCTCCTCGTGCAGCCATCACGTCTCACTCCAGCTCTTCCGATTCCCACACCGAGACCTGCCCTCAGCTCGAGCCTGTCCTGTCTGCCCCAGCTTCAATCAATTCCAGGCACACGCTCCGCCGTTGGCTTCATCATCCACTTCTAATCCTGCACTCAGTCTCGTACTGTCCATAAGCCATGGGTGCGTCCTTCTATCTCTTCTCGTCCTAATGCATATTGCTTCTCGCACCTGGTCACGAGAAAGTACCTTGGTG
The DNA here is from genome assembly GCA_002573605.1 of Polytolypa hystricis UAMH7299. Classification (NCBI taxonomy): domain Eukaryota; kingdom Fungi; phylum Ascomycota; class Eurotiomycetes; order Onygenales; genus Polytolypa; species Polytolypa hystricis. The sequence goes on along the minus strand of PDNA01000015.1, from coordinate 16,106 downwards.
TCGTTCCCGTTTAGTGTTGTTATGCTGTTATGCTGCATCGCCCACGCGTTCCCCCTTCACTCCTGGTCGCTGGCCCCGTTGTTGGCTCTTTTTCAGCCTCATCCGCTCTCTTAAGCACCAGCATCCAGCTTGCCCTCGTGTCTGTTGCCCAGTCCTCCTGTTCATCCTGTTTTGTCGGTCTCCAAACCGCATTTCCCCTTCCCCCCTCCTCTTCCCTGTCTCTCAGTGCTCTCTTGCAACCTGACCCCTTCCTGCAACCCCCCCGGTCTTGGCTTCACTGCCTGTTGCGTGGATTGTGTCCGACTGCTGCACCCTGGGGCGCCAACTAGGGGGATCATTATTGTGACCACCAAGAACCTCCACGCCCACCGCGCTATTATCTCTCCCTCTCTCCGTTACTCCACTTTGTCACCTTCGTCCGGCCTGTCCCCTCTTCTTTCGTCTGTTCCTCTTGTCTCCGTTCTCTTTCCTTCTTCTTCTTCTTCTTCCTCATCTACTCTTGTTTGTTGACCTTACGTTTTATCATATTTTTTATATTTCACTTTTCTTTTGCGACACGAGCACTGTGGCTTACTTAGCTACTCATCTCCTAGATACAGCTGACGTCTATCGACCTAACCAAGTAAGTCTTGACCAAGATTCTCACTTGCGAATGTTTTACAAGAAACTGCCTCGCCCAATTTCACCTGTTCTCCCGCCGATCCCCGCTGGGAAAGCCAGCTTGAGACCATGTGGTGTCACTCCTTTGCCTATCGTACCTACAGTTGGACCAATGAATTGGGAAGCATGCGCATAGGGTCAGGATAATGGGCGGGAAGGCGCGAGATGCGAATGAACAGGCAATGCCATTTATAGTTAATGCTTTCTTGCCTCACACAAGGGGCCAGTTCAGCGCGGAAGTGCAGAGCCGCATTATCTGACCATCCTGCCCGCTGCCTGTCCACTTTGGGCGATCTCATTCAGTGGACTCCGCTGTTGCGTCTCCTCCCCCGCGTATACTTGTGTACTCCTTTTGCTCTCATTCACCCTCCACCCTCCGCATACACCCCCCTCCGTTCATTTTCTGTCGAGGAATTCTTGGTTTGGGAGCTGAGTTGGATATCTTCCTGCCTTTTCCACTTCAATCCTGTTGACCGCCTCTTGCTGCTGTTGCGAGTGCCGGCGAATTCATTGGCCCGCTTGCATCAACGGAAAACCATCATTCCTTTTATACCCCGTCGCAGTAATATCTTTCATTTGACCACCTAACCCTCAGTTCATCATTGGTCTTACTTTCCGCACTACTCCTTGTTACCTCTGCTCTCATTTTGCATGTTGTCTTGTTTCCCGATGATTAACTCTTTATAGCGTGAGAGATCTCGTTCTCCACGTCGTCGTTCTCGCAGTCCCCGTCGCAACCGCCGTTCATTTTCTCCCCGTAGTCGTTCGCGCAGCCGTGACGACTTCCGTCGCAACGATCGTCGTTCCAGATCTCCTATGAGCGGTGCAGCTGGTGCGTCAGGCGGACATTCAGGTTACGGTGGTCGAGCCCCGTCCCGTTCGTTTGAAGATCGATCTGTTGCGAAAGAACATATGATGCAATCCGTCCGCGAATCGTCTCAGCAAGACCGTCGTGTCTATGTTGGGAACCTATCCTACGATGTCAAATGGCATCATCTTAAAGATTTTATGAGACAGGGTGAGCCGGAACATAGTCATGCGTTATCCCGTGGTCCTCATGGGGAGGTCTGCATTGCAAAAATCGTGGAGGAATCTGGCTGACTGTGTCCGTGTGATGTGAATGCGTTTAGCTGGAGAGGTTCTCTTTGCCGATGTCTTATTACTTCCCAATGGGATGTCGAAGGTGGGCGTCAATGTGTAGCTGTGGCTGGTCTCCTGGTTTTCCTTTGGTTATTTGATGGAATGTTGGATTGACGGGTTGGGGCTTGGTTGCCGGATAATGTAGGGCTGCGGGTAAGTTTCCAGAACGTCCTGTATTTTGCTCAACTGCCATACTGTGCTTCGAAATATACTAATTTTTCGTCATCAGGATTGTGGAATACGCAACGAGGGACCAAGCACAACAAGCTGTGGCAACGCTCAGTAACCAGAACCTAATGGGCAGACTTGTCTATGTTCGCGAGGTACGGGATCATTGGACCCCTGATTATTATATCCATCCTGCATCACCTTTGGCTGATTGGGTCCTCGAAATATTAGGATCGCGAGGCAGAACCTCGATTCACAGGTCCACCTCCCCGTGATTTCGGCGCTAGTCGAGGCGGCTTCGGAGGAGGCTTCCAAGGTGGAGCAGGAGCCCCTGGTGGCGCAGGTGGCGCTGGTGGCCGTCAAATCTACGTCTCCAACGTTTGTATCCCACTTAATATCCCCCTCCCTACACCTTCCTGCGGGCATACAGCCCTCGCTTTCCATGGCTCTATATCCGGACGTTGCAAAGTTGACTTGAGACTTTTAGCTCCCTTTCAATGTTGGCTGGCAAGACTTGAAGGATCTTTTCCGCCAAGCTGGTAAGTTCAGGATATGCGATTCCATCCCATATCGAATATCCATCGTTGCTTTACTGGAGACATAGACATTGACACAACTTATCTACAGCCCAGAATGGCGCGGTCGTCCGGGCCGATGTACATGTCGATGCTACTGGACGTCCAAAGGGTTCGGGAATTGTTGCATTTGAGAGTGCTGATGATGCTAGAAACGCAATCCAGCAATTCAACGGGTATGACTGGCAAGGACGATCCCTCGAGGTTCGCGAGGACCGTTTCGCTTCAGGACCAGGTGGCTTCGGTGGCCGCGGCGGCTATGGCGGCTTTGGAGGTCGAGGTGGCTTTGGTGGTCCCGCCCGTGGCGGCTTTAGTGGACGAGGTGGATTCGGCGGAGGATTTGGTGGTGGCCGAGGAGGAGGGTTTGGCGGCGGCAGCTTTCCCAGCGGCCCCGCTGAAACAGGAGGAGCGTCAGTCCCTCCAAACCCTTTCACAGACTTTGCCACCTCTGGAGGAGAACAAGGCCCTGTCATCTATGTTCGCAACGTGAGTTATTTACTGCATTAGCAAGTATGCTGAGTGTGATGGAGGCTGACTAACTATTTCTACTCAGCTGCCGTGGTCCACATGCAACGAAGACTTAGTGGATCTGTTCTCCACGATTGGCAAGGTTGAACGTGCAGAAATCCAATATGAACCCAATGGACGTTCGCGTGGCACTGGTGTTGTGCAATTCGATTCTGCTGAGAATGCCGAAACTGCCATCAGTGAGTCACTTTCATGCTAGAAAACCAATTTGGTGCGGGTTTTACTGACATCCTCAATAGACAAGTTTACAGGGTACCAGTATGGCGGCCGCCCTCTTGGCTTAACCTTCGTCAAGTACCTGAATGCCTCATCCGGTGATGCAATGGAAGGCACCGAGCCTACCGGCGGCCTGACCCAGGATCAGATCATGTAACACCATACATACATCCCTTCCCCCCCACACGCAAATTGAAATGCAGAGCAAGCAAACCCTTCTTATTTCCCCTCTCCGCGTTTGATTTGTTATCCAATTTTCTCCTATTTTTACTTTTTTTCCCTTCTTTTGCGAAGTCAGAAGGGAACAAAAAAATACACACAAGGTTTTAGGATCGTGAAAAGTTGACTCAAACTTTTGTTAATTTTCTTTTCATGGATTTGGTTCTCTTGATCTTGTCTTGTTTTTTCTTGTTTTCATCCTGTCAACTTCATTTTTACTTGTCCTTTTTTAGGCCTCAAAATAATTATGAGAGGGTGGCATACTCTTTTTGTCCCCCATGCTTAATACTGTCTTATTATTTTTGACAGCTGTTTTGCTTCTTAATTTATTAAGTTGTGCTTTAAAGGGGGGGGATATGTCCTGTTTTGCTTTATTTTTTCTCAAATAGTTTTAACTTAGGCTGATAACAACAATTTTATATGATCTTTCTAAATTCTTTGTTGCATGTAACTACTCCAGTTTTCTTTTTAGACCTGACTAATTTTGATTCTCTTTTTTTATCTTTTGGTTTTCTTTTTTGATACTGGGTTAAAATAAATCAAACAAAAAGAACAAAACACATGCACACACACACACACATACACACACAAAATAAATGCATGCATATCCAATTGATAGATAATTGTAGAGAGTTATTCCTTTCCCAAAGTGCCAAAAAATAAAAAACAATAAAAACAAGCATATTTCTAAAAGACATGCAAGAAAACTGGTACAGGAGAACTGAGAGGTACTCAAGCAGTAAAAAACAACATAAATGTATAGATATATATAAGTGAGTGGTCAGAAAATGGGGGGAAGAGGGGTATAAGCAAAAAAAGAAAGAAAAAAAAAACCATGTAAAAGAACGGATTGCAAAAGCTTTGAAAATGTATGAGGGAAGAGAGAGAAATCAGGGGCGCGCTGGGGATGCAAAAAAAAAAGTGAAAGAAAAGAAAGAAAGGGGGGAGAAAGGGAAGAAAAAGAAGCACAAACTCCCTCTCCCACATTTGTGCATAGATTCAATAGACATAGACATGCACACACAAGAAAAGAAAAAAAATCAAGAGGAAAGATAGCAGTACTGCACAATGATTGCCAAGGGGAAAAGAAGAAGAAGAAGAAGGCGCTGCCCAGATAAAAAGAATATGTACCCAAGAAAGAAATGAGAGAGACAAACCCCCAAAAAGAAAAGAATAATTGATAGCATAAGAGCTAGATAGAAATTCTCAGACCTCGCAAAAACCGAAAAAAAGAGTTCCCCCATAACCGCCCCCTAATAATAACCCGAGAGTAGGGTCCAGTTATTTTCGAACTTCTTTCGTCCTCTGCCAAAAAGAAAAAGGAAAGCTGGCTAGCGACTTTCCATCGTCGGATATTGGCCAGGGAACTTCATATCACTAAACGTCGCCAACTTCCTAGGCCCAGTAGGCCTATTGACATCATCGCCATTCACAGTACTCCCACCGTCCCCGCCAGCAACAGTCGTAGCAGCACTCGGCACGCCCACCTCCGACGCTGTAGGTATCATCATCCCACCGCGCTCATTAGAGTCCGGCGGGCCTGTGGTTGCGATTCTGTTATCAGCTGCTGTGCTCGTGCGGGTTTGAGATGTTGGCTCGGTTGAGTTTGCGCGGAGGATTTCACCTGTTGAAATGATCATGGGCGCGCCTGTTGAAGATGCGACGGATTGCAAGGGCGGTTGTTGTTGTTGTTGTTGTTGTTGTGATGGGGCTGTGTTATCGGGTGTTATGGGGTTGCGGTATGAGACGTGGACCTGCTGTTGACGTTGTTGTTGCTGTTGTTGCTGTTGCTGCTGATAGTGGGGGTCGCGTTGCGAGGGAGCTGTGGACGCGATGTTGTTCGCTGCCGCAGGCGTCATCCAGTCGCCGTATAGGCTGTTATGTCGTCCCTCATCATTGGCTACTTGTATGTTATTCGGTACACCGCCTAGATCGTTTGGATGTCGCATAGGCGTCTGCTGCTCATTAAATCGATAGCCATCGGGTGGTGCAGGGTCTGGAAGCGAGGTCATAGCAGCCGCAGCGGCTACGGCGTCTGGATCTTGCTCCCCTATACTGAGCCCACTAGATGGCGAATGCGCCATGTTCCCCTGTCGGCTGAGACGTACTTCACTTGGGAACCGCCCACCAGGCTGGGGCCGCCACTGTGCATCCGGCACCATAGGTGGCGCTTGGTTTGACACCAGTTGGTTTGCGGCGTAGGGTGTTTCATCAGCTTCATCCTCGTCCATTGCGCGCTCGCTATCAAACGACGCGCGATAACTCCTGCCGCTAAAGGTACGTATATGCCGGCGCACAAACGCATTGCGCACCTCCCCGGTCTTATCTGTCAGGCTCTGAATATCGTTGAACCATTCTAACATAGTATCGTGCGACTCGGCCCGGAACACCCATGAGTGACCCCGATGCATGGCCCCCGTTTGTCGACCCTTTAGGGAGAATTTATGCGATTTCGAGCCTGGGGAGGAATGGGTGCCGAGCTTCTGCTCAGGAAGATAGAGTGACACCACGGGGGTTTGATATGCAAGGCGATCATCCGATTTGAACTCGTGTAAATGAGTTGGTGATAAGACATACCTGGTTGCGTTCTGTCAGTTGACCGGAGCTAATATCGTGAGATTTAGGAGAAATGGTACATACCATCCAGGAGTGTAGCTCTTCAAATATTTGCTCTTCCGTTCCAGCATTCCTGCCCGCACCTCTACTGCTGCAGGATGATCCTTTCCGGGGTAAATGATGTTCTCAAGATTGCGAATTGGTACCCGTGGGTCAACCAGGTTATCATTGGTAGATACGAAGTGATTCCACTCATGGTCCTTGGGCATTGAGACTGGTCCATCTCGAAGACGTTCAGCAGCGTCGTATGACACGTCCGCCTCTCGCTTGAGTATACCACCAAAGGCATTGTATGCCTTTTGTATTTCCCCCACTACAATGGCTTCTAGATCGCGGCCAGAACCTTCGAGGTTGAAGTACGCCTTTTCCAAGGAAGTTAGTATGTGAGCAAAGATAGTTCCATCACAAAGGTGGGGGGCCTATGACGTACACGATGTAGATAATTTTCCTCATCTATTTGTCGCTCAAGCTGTTTTTCCACTCCCAATCTTACAATGAATGGGTCGCCTTTCCCAGATGTAGCGGCGGGGTCAGTATCAACCAGACCCAGCGCTTCCTGTAAATGTCGCACTGCCTTGCGCGTGCCCTCAACCTCTTTATCAACTGAGTTCTTAAAGTCTCCAGAAAGGCTCTTAATCTCCTTGATCTTCTGCGACAAATCATTCCTAAGGCCCGTCAATTGTATGATTATTTCGGTTTGCACGTCCCTAGCTTTGTTCGTCTCGGCGACTGCTTGCTTGTGGTAGTCCTTCAATATTGCATTGGCGTCTCCTAGCCCACCAGAGGCAAGAAAGCTATAAGGTATCGTCGTATTGTTCATGATATTCGAGGCCGAGATGAGAATCTTCGCTCTAGTTTCGTACGATCTCTGGAGGTCGCGAAAGTATGTTATTAGGTCCTTCAGAATCCTTCGCCATGCTGTACATCCCAAGAAGTCATTAGCTTTCCGTAGGTCTCAACTCTCCCTATACGAGCCTAAACAAGCACTCTCCATAAACCACCAGAAGAAATCGCGGAAGGATAGAAATAACGAGAGAGAGAGAGAAAAAGTGCGCACCTTGAAACCTAGCCGCCATGACCTCCGTCGGATTGCCTGTAGTCGGAATTGGGACGTAAAACGCGCTATTGATCTCATCACCTTCAACAACTCCATATTTCTCCTTTTCACCCAAATTCATGCTCCTAACACTGCCTGCGCGACTACTCCTGCGACTCCCAGCGCGCCGCAAACTGCCCTTTTTGCCCAGCGACGGCTTCTTCCTCAGCGTCCCCGCTCGCGAAGGTAACTGCGAATGCGACACGGATATCTGCGACTCGGGACGTTGCGGCTGCTGATGCTGCTGCTGCAAGTCACCCACGCCAGCCGTAGCCGGAGGCGGCATACCATCTATTATCATTGACGAGCTGCGGCGGCTAGATGTGGGGGCAGTGATGGAGCTGAAGTCTTCGTGGAATCGCGAATTGTGGTGGTTGTGGTGGTTGTGGTGCGGATGATGGGCGGCGATAGGAGAAGCGGCTTCTCCACCCCGCGCCTGGAAATCGGATGGCACGATCGATGTGGTCATGTATGAGTTGGGACGAGACCCATAGCCCCGGCTCAGATGCGATATATCGTTGGGGTTGGGGTTATTGTTGTTGTTAGATGTGCCGCCGGCATATGCATCGTGGGACAGGGTGCGGTCGCCTGCAGCCATGATTTTGATCTGGCTTCCCCGGGGGAGGTTTTGATTGGGGGAAATGACTGCTGCAATGGTTCTCAGCCCCCCGACAATGCGTGTGTGCTGTACTTGTGTGGACGATCAGGAGCAACGAATCGAGTGGGAAGACGTCAGTGCTGATAGATAAAGTTTCCGTTTTTCGGTTCGTCGCTATAACGGAATAATGGAGAGACCCGAGCAAGACAATTGTCGGTTGGACAGTTCCTCTGGGGCAAAAGCTGTGGAAATGCGGGAGTTAGGGGGGACACAAAGATAGGTTTATGGAAGCAGATCAGCCAGCCATGCGATAGGGACTGAAGAGGCGAAAAGTAAACAACAAGAAGGCCGCCAAAAAGGTAGGAGAAAACAGAATATATTCAAACAGGAGCACGCACACCCAGTGAGATGTGTGTAGCGAGAAAAGAGGCCAACTCGTCTTGCTGGGATCCTGGCGGGAAATGACGTCTTTGGCAGAAGCTGTGTCAATCCGTGGGATGAGGAACTTTCCAACGTCAGGATTGCTGCGAGTTTGGAGATATACTTTCCAGGGAGGTATCGGTGTCTGCGTTTCCGGGGCAAACTTGTATGGGCAGTGGACGTCACTAGTACCTCCGCTTGGCGTATGCCACAACCGTTTTTTAAGAAATAGGGGGGGTCTGGTCTGCGTAAGGGTTTCTAGCAGCGATTCTCTTTCCTTCGTATCCCTGATGATGCACAGTTTAAATATAGTGGGCTTGCAAACTTAGAATTACAATGCTGTCGTCGACATCGCACTGCCCACGTCAGTCTCTGAGCTTTCTTTGCCTTCGGCTCTGCACTGCTTTCAACATGCAGATAACTACAATAACAGGGGATCTCCCGCATGTGTCTAGGCTCCAGAGTATTTCAATTCTTACCCACCATGAGCATGAGCGTAATAATAATATTAATAGCTAGTGTCAAAATTAGCAATTAATGATACATCTCCCACATGCATTTCTACCATGTAATTTGGATGTTTCTTGTGTATGTTTCGTTTCGTTTTCCCCTTTCGGTCACATGACAGGCCCCCTACACCTACACAGCCACACCTTGCGACGTCATCGAGCACAAACACCAGCCATGTGGCTTGGCCAAATCACGTGGTAATATTTGTTGTTGTAACAGATCTTACACACAGAACAGCCAGAGGGAGCGAAGGAGAAGGTCAGTAAAATACTGGTAGCACAGTTTTCTCCTCAACACCAGCAGAGCACATTTCAGGGATAAAGCCAAGCCACTCATATATAGCCCCCGAAACGTAATTGTATTCCTGGCACCTTTTCGCGCCGAGGTTAGCGGCCCACAAATCACCTCCTGTTTCCCAAAATACATTTCAACATCGTGAATCTATGAACAAAAACACTTCCACGTAGTAGAGCCACATTTTTATTTTGGAATATCTATCGGTAATAGACGCGGCCGCCATCAGATCAGCAGGGTACCCTTTAGGCAAGACAGTAACGCCTGGTCAGCCTAGGAAAGGAGGGTGACAAAAGGAAAGAGATCGGTATTGAAGACAAGGGTCGAGAAAGTGAAGGTACTCCGGGTTCATAGAGAGAAAGTATGCTACAAGAAAGGCGCAATGGGCGGGTGTATGCAAATGGAAACAAATCAAATTTATAGCCCGGACCGAGATCATGACGATGCAGATGATTGTGATACGGGGACGTCGATGCCGTAATTCTCCTTTATCCTGGCCTGTCGTCGCTCAGCATAGCCCGGGCCGTAGATACCTAAAGAGAGCAAAGAAGATATGATTAGCAGTCGACTCTTAGCGGAGAAAGGGACTACTGTGAAGGGGGAAATATAGCGATTGGATGCGCACCTCTTCCTTCACCCAGTTGAGCAATTGTCTCTGATAGCGGGGTTTGGTAGTTCGTCCGTATCTTCTCTCGCCTCTCAAATTCGTCAACATTAGGGTCTATTCCAGATCCTCGGAGACTTCCTCCAGTGAAATCGAAAGCGAAGAGCGTGGTTCCGAGCGCAAGACCGTATCCGATGACGGCAGGGAAAGTGCGGACTGGAAGCGGCCGTTAGAACGAGTCACACCATAAAGGACTTATCAATGGGTAGCCGGGTGAAGCATACCTCGAAGGCCAATAATTGCTCCGGAGAAGATTCCAGCCAAAGCAGAGTTCCAATGGTCGTCCTTTTCCCGCAGATTGGCGGATGCTGTCTTCACGAACTGGTATGTACCACCCATCGACGCTGCGAACCGGCAATCATAAGCACCATTCTCATCCACAGCACAATCTTTACAACATAGCAAAGCATACCAAACAGGGCAATTGTGCCTCCAGACCGCGTGATGACACCCCATGGGCCGACATTTTGTTTTTGGAGGGTGTTCTGGACGGCGGATGCGAAAAGACCAACGCCTCCCGTCACGAGGGTGGTCTTGACAGCGGCGCTAAGCGCATCCTGGGGATGATATTTCGGCTCTTCGGTGGTAGACGCCATGTTGCAGCCTCAATTGAAACCAGGAACAATGGGGAGCGGGTGGTGGGCGGCTGGCAATTCGCAGGCGTGGTGGATTGGAGCGAGGTTGTGGTTGATGATGCGGGACGACAGGAACAAACAGGCCGGGGCTTGGCAACGCCTCGATGGGCTCAAGAGCTCTCTCTGTTAGGCTATCTCCCCAGCATCAGCGAGCTCGATCTGAAACTCCAGCTCACTTCGATGTCTTCTCGTCTCGTTTGCTTTTCTTTTTACCGTTGTTTCGCATGAGTTGGTTAATCCATAGACTGTTGCAGATTTGCAGCGCGCCTTCTATTCCCCTGCGATTTTGGTATTTGCCCTTCGTTCCATGCCCCTCCCATGTATAACTAATCTCCTGCCTTTGTCCACGAGCTCTGAGACCTGTCGCACGCTTGCTTGACATACACGCAGCAAAATACTTAACTTCTTCATCCGTGTAGAAAGAGCGAGTACTGGCTTGTTTAGCAGTGCCTTAGCCTTCTTTTCCCATTCTACGCGGCTCAACTCTGTATTCGACAGCCCTACTTGCAGTAACCCGGTTTACTTGGGCCGAAGATATTCCCCCGGGCTCGTTGCTGCCTGGGCCAGCCACACATGTCTGTTATACAAGGGCCTGGTATGCTGCTTCTTTTGTCGCTGGTGTCCTATACATGATCTTCCTGCTGATACGGCTGCGTGCACTCTAGGGAAGACTACTCCCCGTTTCATACAAGATGTGCTATCCTACGATCCTGTCAATCTTCCCCGGTCGGGGTTCAATATATTGACCCATATCCCCCCGGTCTACAATGACCAAGAGCCGTATCCGGAGCTCATTTCCTCTCAGTGCTGTCCCCACGTATATATCACGAAGCCAAACCAGACCAAGCTCCTGCCCGACGATCGTCAAATTCCAGGCGTCCCATATAAAGTTTCCTCAGTCTGCACGATTTGCCGACTCCATTTAGAGCTGGGAATCACATATCCAAGAAGCAACATCCCCCGGCACACACATATCCACCATTTGGTGCCTCTACCTAGTAATTCTAAAGAGAGCAATCCATTTGAGGCCAAGGGCCAGGGGCTGGAGACATACCGCTTTAGGTGCTCTTATTCGACGTGTGCAGTTCAGGTTTCCGTGAAGTTCCTATCCCCGCTTATTACCCCAAAGTGGGTTAAGCTATTGACAGACCCTGAGCTCGTGCAACAGCGGGCGGAAGAAGTCATTAAAACTAGCCCAGAGCGATATGAGGGTCTTGGGTTGCCACTTCCTATAGCCGTGCTGAACAACTTGCGGACATATATTGAGCATTCATTACAAGATAAACAAAGAACCAGGTCAATAGCTTTCGCAAACAAGCGGTTCAATCTTTGCTTTGGTCTCCAGGGCGAGCCATGTAAAGAACTGCTAGAATTTTTGGAGTTTACTTCGCAGGTAGGCTCTTTGTGACAGGATTCTAGTCTTTATATATGCTGTTCACTTCTTCAATCTTTGGGTTCTGACTGGTGATTTTTGGAAATTCACACAGGATGACGCTTTCTGGCATCCGCCGCGCCCAAGCAAATCTGCCACCCTACCCTATGACACACCTTTAAACATATTTCTTGATAATGCCGCATATGAACTTCTTGCTCTTATCAACCAACGACCGAAGCTTGAGGCAGAGAGCCAACCAGTTGACATCCACAATATCAATATTGTCAACTCTGTTCCACACTTTGAACGCTTGCTTGACTTGATAAAATGTTGGTATCTCGTCGATCCTGTATTGGGGCGTACTGAGCTTACTTTTGGGTAGACGACAGGATGGATTCCGACCTCCCGCCGGGAAGACCGCCGTAAGACCTCCGTCTGTTAAACCTAGGGTTGTGACTTCTCGTTTTCTAACCAGCCCAGCAGATATTATGAAGACCTCGGGACCGTCGAGGGCTCAACCAGCAGCATGATACTGCAAGCCTATCACAAACAAATCGAGACCGACCCCGCAAGAGCGCCTTATTACCTGAGGTGTCTGAAGACCCTCGCGGACTGGAGACATGATTCAGATGGACGAGTGCTTGCAGAAGCTGTCGAGAGAGAATACACTGAGGGCCGATATACTGACCACGACATTCCCAAAGCCTATAACTACTTCCAACTTAACCCCGCAGATCGAACTCTGACAGACGATTACATTATCAACTGTTTCTTCGCCCGGCTTACTGATGCCCCAAATGATATGGAGCCCAGGAGGCAACTCTGGAGAATAGGCGATCACCGACAGAGCGAAAAAATAAAAGCTGCTGCAGAAGAAAGTATGTTTTTCTTAGTCTCGCATATGTGCACATTATGGATCTGTTGACATGGCATATAGGGGTAGCAAATGTTGAACAAGCACTGGTCTTTCTTGGTGCAGAAAGGGAGACAGGTGATGATTTCATTATCTCCATGTACACAGCAAAGGTATGAAGTTTCTACTTTTATTATGTCATCTCGTTTACTGTCTTCACGACAACATAATCTCCCGGTTTTTAAGTCAACTATGATGGTGAAGTGTTGCTAATTTCTAAATTATTACCTTTCAGATCAGTGACAACCCAGCCAGCAAAGCCTTGGCGCAAAAAGCCGTCTCGTTGATTGCTGAGGCACGGCAATCAGATTCTCTACGACACTTCCTTAAAACCGGCGAGCTAGGAACTCCAGAGATGGACGTTGCAGAGGCATTTTGCCTTCTTCAGATCCCTGATCGCACGGCTGATGAGTCTGCGATTCTTGCAGCCTTCTCCGTTTGTTGTTCTGAAGCACCCGGGCAAATCAATTCATATCGCAGGGCGCTCGATATCATCGCGAAGGAACGCGGTAGCGCAATGCTATCTAGCACGTTAGCCGAGGATGCGACCCATACAATTCCCGTCAGGTTTGACTGGCCGGTCGGTCTTCGAAATATTGGCAACACATGCTATCTGAACAGTCTCCTTCAGTTTTACTTCACGATCGCTCCATTTCGCCGCATGGTCCTTAACTTTGAAGACTTCAAGATGCCTCTAGATGAAGAAAGTGTCAAGAAAAAGCAAGTGGGTTCGAGGAAAGTGTCTCTTGCTGAAATAGAACGATCTCAAAAGTGTAAGCAACCTCCTTAGCTTCTCAGCTGTCAAATACTTATCGTGTCTACAACAGTCGTATGTGAGCTGCGAAAACTATTCACGGACATGATCGAATCGCCGAACTCCGCTGTTACACCAGAACAAGAACTTGCCCGGTTAACCTTGATCAGCTCTTCGAATGAGGCGGCAATCAGGAGAAAGTCCATAATTAGCAGCACTAGGCCCGGGCTTGGCGAGATACATGGCATGCCCATCCTTGGCCCTCTGGGACCTCCGACTACTACAGAGAATGACGGCACTCGCACCGCCCCTGCTACTGCTACTGTTACGGAGGAGGAAACGAGTTCCAAGGACTGGGCTAGCGATACTACATTGGCTGGGCTGACCCGTACAAACAATTCTCCACTAACGGTGCCGGATAACAAGGAGAATATCAAACTTCCTCTGGATGATGACGATGACGATAACGTGGAAATGGAAGAAGTCAATGATTCTCAATCTCCTCCGAAGGCGTTTGGGCCTATTGGGCCGCCAAATAGACCTCCTCCAGTTCCCCCTAGGCCAGCTCCACAGATTGACCGGCAACAACTGATTAAGGAAGAAGTTGAGCTTGGTGCACAACAGGATGTCACGGAGGTGATCAATAACGTACTCTTCCAAACGCAGTGTGCTATTAAGCCAGATAGGATTGACGGGGATGGGGAGCAGGTGGATCTTATAAAAAAGTATGTGAGCTGCCAATACACATGATAGGGTCAATTGTCAGCTAACAGATCATAAGCTTGTTTTACGGGAGAAATAAGTCACACATCAAATCCCAAAAGGGTGATCGGTCGAAAGAAGAACTGTGGGCCGACATCAAGGTCGATGTTGCTACTGGACCCAGGGACATATACTCTGCCTTGGATGGTGCATTCGATGAGCAATGGGTCGAGGTTGAGGGCTCTGAAGCCCGGCAGTTCAGCACTATAACCAACATACCTCCAGTCTTGCAGGTCCAAGTTCAACGCGTCCAATTTGATCAGGTCAAGAAAACCTCTTTCAAGTCAACTCACCACCTCGAATTGAAAGAGACTATATACCTAGACCGATATATGGATGCTAGTGAAGAATCCGAGGTGACTAAGAGGCGCGAGGAAAGCTGGAGGTGGAAATCCGAGCTGCGTGGTTTGAGAGCCCGGAAAGCTGAACTTATAAATAATGAGGTACGACACAGGCCCCTGCTCCCCTTGCTATACTCGGTTAGTTTCTAATTTGGCGTATTAGAATTGGACCTCCTTGTCGGACGTTTTCAAGGACGCCAGGACATCTCTTGAGGATCTAGTGACGATGAAGGATGATCCTGAAACTGCTGAAGAAGCGCTCGAGATTGACGATAGTATTATAGAGACTCTTGCGAACCTGGAGCACGCGGCTAAGGAAGAGATAGAGAGTGAGTTGCATATTCCTTTCCTTTTGTGTGGTTGGGTTGCTATCAGAACAGCGAGACTAACTCTGTAAATAAAGGGATTGAGGCGAGGGAAAAGCATTTGACTACCCTCATCGAGACTCAGTTTAGCGATTCACGCCTCCTCCCATACCGTTTGTATGCTGTTTTTATACATCACGGGAGTGTCGAGTTTGGTCATTATTATATCTATATCTTCGACTTTGAGAAGAACATTTGGCGCAAGTATAATGACAGCGAAGTCACAGAGGTTCACAACACGGCCGAAATATTCGGAAACACAGGCATGATAAACCCGCCAACTCCATATTTTGTTGTGTACGTGAGCGACAAGCATAAAGACCGTGCTGTCGAGCCTGTCCATCGAAACATCGTCGAACCAGTTTCCACTCTAGTAGCTACCAATCCGGACAATGATAACGCCGTCATGATCGATATACCCCCCGAGGGCATGGATGTGAATATGAGTGATCCGCCAGCGTACGAAGAGCTGGAAGGGTCTCTGCCTAGTGGCATGTCCTCCAAACCGTCTAGTCAAACGCCTCAGGAACCCATATCCACTCCAGGTACGCAAGGTACTTCTTATATAAGGCCCCACCCACCCAATCATGGTCTGACTGATGGGCAATGGTAGGCGTCCTCGTCACGACTACAGAAGTGGACCCCTCAGACTCGCCGTGTCTTAATCCTCTAAAACGAAAGGGGGAGCAAGGTCAGGGTCGAGGCGGCTGGAGATCTAGCGATATTGACTTTTGACCGGCATCAGGTCGGGTTTTCTTACATTAGAGAGATTGTCCCTGGGGGTTTTTTCCCCTTGGCCCCATGGGGTTTACGGCGTCTTGTTTTCTGACTTTCTGATTACTACGTGCCTCTTGTTTATACTGCGATAGCATCACGAGAACCGAAGACATGAGGCAAAGACTTGGTTTTTAATCGGCAAGGGTGGGGGTTATTACATGGGGGCGTGCTGGGTTTGTTTCTCTCTGGGTTTCTTGGCCGTGGGAATGCGATTCTTCTTCTTCTTCTTATTATTATTCTATTTCTTCTATCATGTGGTTTGTCATGAGCCATTTCACTTTTATTCTTCTTCTTTTTCTTTTTTTGTTACTTTCGATGGCGAAGCATGTCAGGCGCTTTATTATCATGGGATTTCCAAGGCATTGAAGAAATATCTATCTGCCCAGCATCTTTTAAGACTTTTTTCAAAACAATACTGCGTGCTCTTCTTGTTCTTCTTCTTCTTCTTCTTCTTCTTCTTCTTCTTCTTCTTCTTCTTCT